>CAUYPK010029487.1:0-15909 GCA_963574355.1 Loris lydekkerianus
CATGGATAAATTAAAACATAGCATTGTAAGCTATAAATATATACAAGTATTATTCTCAACTATGTATCTTAATAAAGCAAATGGGGAGTGACATTAATAAATTGAATTAATTATCTCTTTCTCTGCCTCTCCCTATGTAGTGCCATACAGGTAATGGTTTGACGATGTTCGTGGCTAGGTGTCCATGAGAGAGAGGGAGAACGTCCTGATGCTGAGTTATGAAGAGCCAAAACGGGTAATCCTCCTTTTTGTAGTTGGTGCACACCCTCTCATCTCCACCTTCCCTTCCTCTGTCTTCCTTCCATTTCTCTGTGTCTCCATTCCCCCTTCTCAGTCAAAATTCAGCCTTGAGAAAGGTCAGGAAGAGTGGCATTATCTCCCTGGTCTTCATTGCCCTGCTTCTGGTTGCCCCTTCCCAAGATTCATGCGTTTTTTCCATACTCTTCTTTACTTTCTCCTCAAACATATGAAGGGTTATTCCATGAATTCAGTAGAGGGCTGAGGATCCAGATGCTCAGAACAAGTAAGGGTGAGGAGACCATCTTTTCTCTAGGATACCAGAGGCCTATTAGTGGTATCCTGGAGAGAAGAGAAAGCAACGTGAACACCGGATGCTGCTTCCACCTGAGACACATTACTGCCCATCCCCTTCCTCTGCCCACCTCCGTCCAATCCCCACCAGTCTCAGCATGAATGCATTTAATTGGAAAGCCTTTCTTAATACATCAAACTGCCTCAGGTCCATGATTCCATCTTGGAATTTTCCTTTCAATTCACACACTGAACTTTAACTTTAGCTATTTCCACAGTTGTGTGTCCTGTTGTGAGATGACATTCAGGCCTTGTGAAATAAAGGAAACTTTTAAAGCATTATAGCTCTAAGAGAAAGGTCTATGATTCACAGAAAACTCTTTCTGGCATAAAAAACTATTTTTTTAGCATAATCTTCCAGGATCCTATCCAAGAGCTAATGAGAAGATCTTGTAAAACTCTGTGTATGATTCAATTGTGAATATATATACAAATATACATACTCGGAGAAACTTGATCCATCCTGGGATGTTTACTCAACTGATGAGAAATCATTTAGATTCTTTCTCCAGAAAGTTTGAGAGAGGACGATATCTATTGTACAAACAGTGACCAGGTCCATTAGCTCCTCCTGCCAGGCTGGTAAGCCATGATGGAGCTGGGCAAGTAGGATAGAAGTGGGATGTTCACATGGGGGCTACCAACTGGACAGGTAGTGTACAGAACTATCTCTAACAAAGGCATGAATGAAGGATTGACTCAGGTGTGAAAAGGTGGCAGGAGAGATTTTGCTATCAGACATTTTAAGGCCTCATGTGGTTAAAACTTACCCATGTCCATACTCTTGAGCTCAAGACAAATAGAAATATCTTTTGCAAGGAGTTCAAGAATTCATTTTTATTCCAAAATCTTACACTTCAAATGTATCTGGAATGGTGATCCATGCGATGCGTTTAAAGCATCAAAGGACCTTGAGCAGGTGAGGGCTTCTGCTGCCCCAGTTGGCCAGGAGGACAGAGTCAAGGAGGTCAGTCTTGGGCCCTAACATCTAAGAGAATTGTCCGTGCTGAGTTTTGGATTGCTGTGCTTTGGATTGCTTCATGACATCCTACATCTTTCTTCTTCCAAATATACTTCTTTTGGAATGAGAAGAGCCATCTTACACTTGTCTCACAATTGCATTTTGAAGGTAGGTAACAAGTCTGATTTCACACATTAGCAACTAGTGAATAATTTTGCCTCAGAATGAATCATATCTCAAGTCTCACACATGCCTTGGTGAGACTTAGGTGATATTTACAGAAGATAGAGTTGATGCAGGAATAGGTTAAGAGTTTTGGGCTGCTGGAGAGGAGACAAGAATGATGCCTATGTAACGGGGGTGCAGAAGGCAGAGTGATATGAGCTGAATGGTGTCCCCCAAATTCATATGTTGAAGTGCTAACCTTCTTCACTTCTGAATGAAATAATATTGAGATATAAAGATCTTTAAATAGAAGTAATTAAGTCATAATGAGGATTGTAGGATGAGCCCTAACCCAAATGACTGCATCCTTAGACATGTGAACACAGGCACGTGCACACAGGAAGATGACACAGGATAACAATGGGTGTTTACAGGGCACCAGTTACATGGTAGACACTCTGCTCTATCATTACTACTACATAAATATGTAATTTACATCTATATATCATCAGCTTATATAAAATTAGGTATCATTCTTTGCTAATCTATTTAATATATTGATATATGTAAATATTAATTTATGTGTTATATCAATAAGGAAACATGTAATTAAGGGCATTACTTCTGACATACAAACCTTTGGCTTCAAATCCAAATCCATCACTTTAACAATGAAACTTCTCAAGGTCTTTTTTTTTCCTCCTCACATGTCAAATGGAGATAATATTAGTGATTTTGTTTTTCTTTTTTGAATCAGTCTTGCTCTGTCACCCAGAATGGAATGCAGTGGTGTGATCTGAACTCACTGCAGCCTCAAATCCTGGAACAAAGTAATCCTCCCACCTCAGCCCCTCACAGCAATCTCAAACTCCTGGGCTTAAGTGATTCTCTTGCCTCAGCCTCCTGAGTAGCAGGGACCACATGTGGCCACCACAATGCCTGGTACTTTTTGGTTGTAGTTGTCATTGTTTGGCAGGCCGAGGCCAGATTTGAACCCTCTAGCTTTGGTGTATGTGGCTGTTCCCTTAGCCCCTTGAGCTACTGGTGCCACACCATCTGATTTTTCTTATTTTTATTTTACTTTATGTTATTTTATTTTAAAGACAGAGTGTTACTATGTCGCCCTCAGTAAAGGGCTGTGGCATCACAACTCATAGCAACCTCAAATTCTGGGGCTTAAGCGATTCTCTTGCCTCAGCCTCCCAAGTAGCTGGAACTAAAGGTGCCCCCCACAACACCCAGCTATTTTTTGGTTGAAGTTGTCATTGTTATTTACCAGGCCAGGGCCAGGTTTTACCCGTCAGCCCCGGTATATGTGGTCAGTGCCATAACCACTGGGCTATGGCACAAAGCCAGGTTTTTCTTATTTTTAGTAGAGACAGGAGTCTTCCTAGGTTTCCCAAGATGGTATGACTCGTAAAATCAAGCAATCATCCCACCTGGGCCTCCCTATTAACAGTATTACAGGTGAAAATTCCAGTACTCAGCACATTTTAAAATTGTGTTTTTCATCCTTTCAGCAAGCATTTACTGATACTCACTCTATGTCTGTCTTTGAAACACTGACTCTAACACAATTTAAAATAAAAGTTGTAACAGTCTAAAATTTATATCTTTTACATTAAGGATACATGGTCTATACCTGCACCTCAAAAGAGAAATGCATGGAGATCCTGCTACAGGGCAATGTTAAGAAGGAAAAATACAGCAGGTTGGGGACTGGCTGTTCTAAACAGGGGGGTGAGAGAACCTCACTGGGAAGACTGCCTTGGAGCAAAGACTGAAAAATCCAAAGAGGCAGGACACAGATACACTTGGGAGAGCAGCAATCCATGTAGAAGACTCAGGAAACACATATGATCTGAGCAGTGGGGACACCTGCCACCTGTGAGGCAGAATCTCAAGTCCCAGCATGATGGAGCACAGTGAAAAAATGGGTCATCACAGGAAATGGAGTCAGAGAAGCCACACGGACACAGATCACTGGGAGTCTTTATAAGCACCTGACACACTTGCCTGAATGAAACTAAGTCCTTGAACAGGAAAGGGGCAGAATGTGTCTTCCCTTCACAAGGGATCAAGGGGGATGCTGTCTAAGATGAACTGATCCAGGAGACAGGTCCCGAGTAGAGGGACTGCTTACGGTCTGTGACCAGAATGCAGGAGAGAAATGCTGTTGGCTTGGTTTGGGGTAGTAGAAGGTGGGGTGGTGGGAAGTAGCTCAATTCTGGGTGTGTCTGCAGACATAGTGGGCATGACTGTGAAGGGACTGTGCACCAGAGGGGCTAGGAGATAGGAGAGGGTAAGAAGTCCCCTCCAGGCAAGCAGCTGTGCTGCCAGGAGGCACAAGGGCCCATCAATGGACCACAGGTCATTACGCTGTATTAGCCACAACATCCATGATGGTGGACAGTAGGAACAGACCAAGGAGGAGACATGTCGGGGTCTGACCCCATCACCTGACCTGAATGTCTGTTTCATATTTTCCAGGCATAAGTGCAGACTGGAAAGATCACTTCACTGTGGCCCAAGCTGAAGACTTTGGTAAAGTATTCTAGGAGAAGATGGCAGATCTTCCTCAAGAGATGTTTCCCTGGGAATAATGTCTAAGATAGTTCTGGATCCTTTGGTGATAGCCATATTTGTTCCTCTGTCCCTGTACATGTGCATGACTGGGGATCATTACAGAAAATCTACTATTTCATCCTGGAACCTTGAGTTATCAAATCTTCATATCTTTGGCTACATCCTTGTTGAAAATCGCCATGTACCCCCAATCATGTGACAGCATCCCAGATAGTTTGAAATGTTTGTAATGTCTCAAACATATAACTAAAGAATAATAAAGTATTATCTAAGAGTGTGTCCAAACAGAATTTGAGTGCTTGAACCCAGGAGTTTCAGAATAGGTTGGGCAACATGGTGAAGCCCTGTCTCGGCAAAAATAAGAAAGGATTAGCAAAGTCCAATGGCACAAGCCTGTGATCCCAGCCACCCTTAAACCAGAGCAAGAGGATCACTTGAGCCCAGTGTAACAACCAACTTAGCCAAAAGACCCCTAATGGCCCCTAACTGTTTCAGCCTGAGTCCCCGCATGTCTCAAACCATCCCCCCAACCCCAGCAAAATCTGGGAACAGGTTTCAGAATAGAATGAAAAAAATACCCTGAGTTCCCAAAGACTCCTAGCCACAGGTAAAACAATGCTGAAAACTTACTCAAGCAGAGTTTCCCAAGGTACTGAGTGTCCCAAGCACTGTCCCAGTGCCAACTACCACGATGTTACCCCCTGAGCCATCTCACTGTAATCCCACCTCGAGCTACCCCCTGAGCCAACTACCTGACTGTAACCCTGTCCTGAGCTATCTGGCCATGTTCTGATTCTGTGCTCGCTTGCCTGCTTGCCAACATAGCACAGAAATGGTATAAAAATCAGCTTGCTCCTCACCTTGGGGCTGTTTGTTTTTGGGCAGTTGTCCCTCTGTGCAGGTGACACCATGTGATTTATACCAAGTTTTTCTTACAGGTGGCTGTGAGTACAACAATGAATACAACATTTCTGGAGGCCCCAGCGAGATTTCCACCCCGGATTCCCACCTAAGCCTGCCACCCAATGGCTCTAGGGGAAGGCCTTGGAGAGACGTTCCTCTGCCCCCGGAGTCCTGGGACATCTGGAGCCAGGCCATAGGTTTCCAAAAACTTCTAAAATTGATGATAAAGCAAAACACCTGGGTAAGTCACTCTGGTCTCTAGAGGGTTTGGAGAGAGAAACAGGGCTGGCTGGATGCAGCCATATGGTCAGTTCTCTGGGAGGTGGGGGGAAGATGTTTCCCTGTCTCCGGTGGGACTTAGGTCCCAGGTCTTGGGGGGTGGGGGCTCACAGGGTAGTGAGCCCCAGGTCTCTGGTGTGACTTAGGTCCAAGGTCTTGGGGGATGCACAGGATGGGGAGCCCCAGGTCTCTGGTGGGACTTATGTCCAAGGTCTTGGGGGACTCACAGGGTGGGAGGCTTACAGGATGGTGAGCCCCAGGTATCTGGTGGGACTTAGGTCCATGGTCATGGGGGCTCACAGAGTGGTGAGCCCCAGGTCTCTAAGTGAATAAATGAATGTGTGTAAAATTTGTCAGTTATTTTGTGCCTGGTCTGTTCATTTCTCTTCTCTAGAATCACAGAGTGTTAGTCTGTTGGTCTCTCTTCTCTGAACTCAGAGTGTGTGTCTGTGGGTCTCTTCTCTTCCTAGGACTCACAGAGAGTGGGTCTTTGGTTTGTTTAGCTGGTGTGTGTGAGTTGTTTGCCAAATTTATGTTTGCTGTTTCCAATGGTTTGTCAGAATTCCTTTAAAAAACCGGTCATGTCTGAGTTTGGGTGTCAACATCTCCATCTTCTTATTGTCTGTCAATGTAACAACGTACAATTTGTTTTATCCCTATGTCTCCCACTGCCCTATAACACACTTGAGGTTGAGACCCTCTCTTCTGGCAATTAAAGAGTTACTACAAAGTTTAATAAAACAGTTCCTCCTTTTGACTGCTAAAAAACTGTGGTTGCTACGTTACAAATAGTCTTGAGATAAGGTGCTGGAATTCAGCTAAAGACCCAAAGTCAATTACACATTTACTTCTTCAAAACAGCAGTCGCTTTACATTACTCTGGTTGGCACGTATTCTGCCAATTCTCAGGCAGCCTTCAGGAGGGGGACAGGCTGTGGTCCCTCTGAGAGGAGGTGCCCCCTGGAGAACCTGAAGCCCTAGGAGACCGGCTGATGATCACTTCTAAATTCACCTGTAAGTCCACCTCTGGAGGTAAACCACTTTAACATCTAATTTTAACTAGTGTCTGCAGACATTAATATGGTATAATACATTCATGGTATTTTTGTTGTGCTTATTTGTTGTGAATTGTTAGAAAAATATGTAACTGTTTGTTAAATTCAATTGTTGTAATTTGTGTAGAGCCTCTGAGGGATGGCCAAAGAGACTGGGACCTCAGGTTGCCGGGCTATTAGCCTGTCAGAAGTTTTTAGAAGCATGAGAAGCCTCAACCCTACTGGTCATTCGGGGGCTCCCAGAAATGTGTGTTTACACCCGTCACCAGAAACACCATGAAAATGAAAGCAGGCATTCAATCAACCCCTGGGGTGTTAGATCACACATAGGCCTGTTTAAAAATGTATGAGAAAGTGTTCTGTTTCTAGTTTTGAGAATATGAGAATGTGAAGGTAAATGTGAACTAAAAAGAAAGAGAAAACAAGTATGAAAGAGTTTTAAAAGGTTCCCTAGAACTCAGCATTTTATAACTTGAGACACCGGAGTTCTAGTTTTTGTCAGCAATTAGAGGTTTTTTTCTCTATATTATCAATATAAATGTCTGTCTTAATTCACTGTTTTCCTGCAACATTCTAGTTCCCTGATGAGAGTGCTCCCCAGCACCCTGACTGATGCCAGTCCCTACGAGCCCTTCCATACGAATTACAGGGAGAGGAGGGCCCCAGCCGGGTGGCAGAGAGGTCCCACCGTGGTCCTCTGTGACAGCAGCTCACCAATAGAGGAATGAACATGCAGGGGAAGAGCAGGCTCTGACAATGAACCTACTTTTGTTAACTCCATCTCTGAAGTAAAAGGTAAAATACAACCCCCTGTGTATTCCACAACTTCCTTGCCTCTGGAATATAGCTTAACTACCCTCCCCCACTGTTCATATAGAATCCTAAGATTGAGTTAAAAAAAAAGAAGAAGAAGAAGAAGAATTTTGTAGAAAAAAATCTTATATTATAAATTTGTCCTAAAACAAAATAGTTGTATAGAAGAGTGAAAAGCAAGACAAATGTTAAAAAGGTCTAAAATATTTGTAAAATGCCTGTGCATGTTAAATAAAACTTATGAAGAAGTTTACATGTAATCCAGTTAACTATGTATTTCTTGCAACTTTCATTAGAAAGATAACGTATCTATGAGTATTGCTAAGTTAACTTCAAACAGAACAGAAATCAGTTACATGGAACTGGGCTAGTTTGTAATAGTTTTTTGTTTAAAATATTATTGATTCTTTGTGTGTTCTGTTTTCCAAAAGTCAAGAAAATTGTTTTTTGTTTTTTAAACTATTTGTAGCTTTTCAAGCAATGTATGTACTTATGAGAAAATTCTAAAACGTGTATTTTTTTCTCCCTCCTTAATTTCTCTAAAATTTAAAAATTATTTGTAAGTATTCTTAATTCCTGATAATACAGTTACTTGCATAAGTTCAATAAGAATTTATTTTGTTCTATAGAATAATCAAAACACTAGTTACCAAGGCTTTGTCTGGAATAACATTTCCAGAGGTATACAGACTGTTGACTTTATAAAGCCAATTAGAAAAAGCTCTTTGGAAAACTAGCCAGATTCCCCTCAGTAACATTTCCTAATCTGTGGTAAGTAACAAAGGTCTTTTGCTGATGGGTCCAGGAATTGAAATGTACTTGGGGACTTCAAGAAAGAAGAATTTACCCAATGCATACAGGTATCTAATGGCACAGATAAAACCTGGGCTCCTAAAAGGCTTTCAAGAAAATCCAGCCTGATATTCCTTATAAAAGGTTCCAGCAAAGCCAATTTTGAAGGAAAAAAAAAAAAATCCAAATGGCTAATAATTATGCAAATAATCAAATAATCATGCAAATAATCAGACTCAGTATACTGAAGGTACAGTTTATTTTGGCAACTAAGTTAGTTTTGCTGTATTTTGTTTTTAGTAAAGAGAAAATTAGAGAGAGAAATATAATTCAAAGAAAGAGAGACGAAAAAAAGCCTGTGACCCACCTATATTAAATCCTAGCCTTGTCTGTAATGTCAACTCATAAAACGAGACATAACTAACTGTTCTACTAAACTAATCTGTTGAATGAAGCTAGGAAACTAGTCAAAAAGTATAAAGCTGGCAAGCCTTAAGACTCAACAAAGATCACCTGTTGGCTACACTAGGAAATTTGTGCAGTATTAAATGTTATGTATTGTATCTAAATAATGTAACTGTAACACTGTATACTACTGTGCCTAATTTGCATACTCTGCTAAATCTGCTGCTGGCAGAAGCCAAGTAGCCCACTTACCTAGATTTAAAAGATGCCTTTTTCAGTATAAAGCTGGCTCCAGAGAGCCAAAATCTGTTTGCTTTCCAGTAGGAGGAGAAGTGCTGACTCATGATCTCCAGCCCGAGACATAAACTGTGTTTTATGACATCTAGAGACAGTCAACATGCCCTGCTCTGGCACATAGCCAGCTGGTCAACACATGGCTGAAGCCTGAGGAAACTCCTCAAGAGACATGTCTTAATTGGACTTTTGGACTTTGAAAAAAAGGGGGAAATGTCACAGGGAAAAGTACAAACTCATATGTATGTAATCAACTCTTTAACATTAGATCACTGACAAATCTGTTTAAAAATGTGTAAAAACGTATAGATGTAGTGTAACTAAAAAAAAAAAAAAAAAAAAAAAGAACTCTGAGAATGAAGTTAGTCCTCCTTTCACAGGGTCAAGAAAAGTGTTAGTTTGCCTCCTATAACTAAATAATAGCTCGAGTAGAAAACCAAAGCTTCCCTAGTTAAAAACTCAGTTGAAATTGTATACATGTGAATACTTAGAGAATAACTAGACAAGTAACAATAAGTGAGGCTTTGCCCACCCCACCCCCCATTCACAGGATAAAACGAATGTGTAAGTGTGCCCTTCTTCCCTGCTCCAACTTTGTCCCCTGGCTATTCTAAATGTTTAGAACTGTTTTGCTCATGACCTTGCTGAGACTCAGAGAGTTTGTGCCTGGAGATGAGAGTCTGAGGTCTGAGCTCACCTGAGCCTGAAAAATAAAAGTTCACTGCCAAGCCCTAAATATCAGCCCCTTCCCAGCAACACAGATAAATCAAGGATTTGATTCCCCAAAAGACCAGTGGGGAATATAATAACCAACCCAGCAAAAAGACCCCTAAAGGTCCCTAACTGTCTCAGCCTAAGACCCTGCACATCTCAATTCCCCCTCCCCCCAGCAAAATCCGGGAACAGTTTTCAGAATAGAACAAGGAAATTTGCTGAGTTCCCAAAGACTCCTAGCCACAGGTAAAACAATGGTGAAAATTTACTCAAGCAGTTTCCCAAGCTACTGAGCTTCCTAAGCGCTGTCCAATGGCCAAGTGCCAGGATGTTACCCGCTGAGCCAACTCACTGTGACCCCACCCTGAGCTATTTAACCACATTCTGCTTCTGTCCTTGCTTGCCTGCTTGCAAACATAGCACAAAAATTGTATAAAAATAAACAACTCCTCACCTCGCAGCTGTTTGACTTTGGGCAGCAGTCCCCTGTGCAGGTGTAATAAATCACCATGTGATTTATGCCTGTCATGGGGTCCATGTTTTTCTTACAGGTGGATGTGAGTAGAACAATGAGTATGACACCAGAATTTTGAGGTTACAGGTAGGTATGGTTACACCACTGCACTCCAGCCTGGACCCAATGGACACTGGCCTAATTGTTGGGATGAACTCCCGAGATCTCCTCTCCCACATCTGGAATGTGTGGAGCCTGGAAGCATCACTCCCCTGTGGCCCAGAGAGGGGCCTTTGACAAGCAGACCTGAGAGATGTTACCATGGACCAGGGTCTTCAGATAAGAGGTGCTGAAACCCAGTCACTGCCTCCAGCACCCAGCAATTAAAATTTGGGAATATAGGAAAGGATCTTACATTGGTTTAGTGATAATCAATCTGTTCAAAAATTGGAAAGCAGGTATGAACATAGAACCCTTTTTATTTTCTGCTGCTCATTAGAAGAAGAAGAGCTGCCTTGGGGCACCCATCAAATGTACAAACACTAATAAAAGCTGATTAGCAAGAAAAAAAAAGTCTATTCACACTTTTGGTGACATTGGACACCACAGATAAGCAAAACAGTCTTCAGATAATCTGCATGTGACCCACATGGCACATGTTGGACCCTCCCCCCCCCATGAACCCTGTACTACTTCAATATTGGTCTGAACATCTGAAAAAATGCTCTACAGCTTAGTGGAGTGGGGGATTCACTTTCTAGGGCTGCTGTAACTAAGACCCACAAACTGGTGGGTTTCAGACAACAGAAATTTCTTCTCTCACAGCTCTGAAGGCCAGATGTCTGACATCAAGCTGTCGGCAAGGCCCTGTTCTCCCCTCAGCCACAGGGGAGTCTGCTCCAGGCGTTTCCCTCAGGTCTGGTGGTGGGGGCAGTTTTTGGTGTCCCTGGTGTGTCAATTCATCACACTGGTCTCTGTCTCTGTCATTGCTGGCATGTTTTCTTTCATTGATTCTTTTTCTACAGACAGGGTCTCAATCTGTTGCCCAGATTGGAGTACAGGGGCACAATCATAGCTCTTTGTAACCCAGAATTCCAAAATTCAGGGGATGGGTCTGCCTCCAGCCTCCCAAGTAACTGGGAATGCTGATGTGTGCCACCACACCTGGCTAAGTTTTCTTTGAAATTTTTATAAAGAGACAAGATCTGTCTTTCTACATTATTGAGGTTGGCCCAGATCTCCTCACCTCAAGCAATCTCCTGCCTTAGTCTCCCGGAGTGCTGGGATGACAGGTGTGAGCTCATCCTCCTGACCTAAGGGGCATTCTCTCTGTGTATCTCTCTGTGTCTCTTTTTTTTTTTTATAAGGAAGCCAGACATATTGGATTAGGACCCACCCTATGTAGGATAATATTTAAAAATAAACATATCCTACATCAAGCACACAAAGTGAATTCAGTGTGAATTTAAAATGACTTGTTTTTCTTCCAGAGGCTTAGGAAGTCTGGACCCCCCTGGGTTACTCACAGAGATAGGCTTTTTTGGAAAATTCCTTAGGCCTTTTTCTGAGGCAGTATTCCCGGTTAAGTCTGAGATCAAAGGGCGTGCAGCCCTTCCTCAGAGACATGGGCCAGAGGGCCAGACATATGTTAACAACATATTGTCTGAGGTCTATAGATATTCTGCCCTGAAGAAAGGACACAGTCATTACTTCATACTGGGTAAACTGAGTGAATGCTTGAGAATATTCTATTAACTTTGTTCCCCTGAGGCTACTTCCGTATTTGTGCCCTGCCAGAGATTAGTCATTGTCTTGAAAATAGGAGAGATTTACTAAAAGGTGATGGTATTGATATGGAAAAATTAAGTGAGAAAAGGAAGAAGCTAATCATTAAAGGATTAAGTGTGTACCTGACTGAAAAAGTATAAAACCTGAACTTAAAATAAAAAACTTTGCTATACGCCATATCAGAGTGTATAGTCCGTTTCTTGACTTAATAATTACAGGAGCGAGTTTACACCTACAGCAAAGCTTTTGCTCGTTCGTGTCTCAGGTCATGCAACACCCTAATAACCTCATTTGAACTCAGTCACCCCTGCTAATACCTTGTCTGGAAAGAAGGTCATTGGCACACGTACCTAGAGTTGGGAAGTGGATGTATATTTTTGGGAAGAGAATTCAACTCAGAATAGTTGCTAAATGTGAACATAACATCCACCAAGCAATAGTGTTGCCCTCTGCACCAATGACACATTAGAAACAGCATAATCAATAATATATAGATATAAATATAGGTACAAACACAGATATGGAAGACCAGATAAAGTCTGTGGGCTTCCTAATCTGTGATTCTGCCAGAAAGTGCCAATGTTTTCCTTTAATAACTGTAACTACAGCCGTTACTGTGTTCAATGATGTGACCTTTAGAGGACTACTACGTGGTTACTATGGGACTCCTGTTTTGCCTTGTGCCATTACTGCTCCCATTGGATATAGAAGTGAAGGGAACCTTCCGAACTCCCCATGCCTGATCACTGGCCACGGTCAGCTGAGCAAAGACCTGTCATACCTGCCCCAGGCTCCACAGTTCTTCTTGGGCTTGAATTCATCTGGTGCCAACACACCAGCAGTGACCTCTTTCATTACAGAGACAGTGTCTTGAAGTTAAGAGATCAGATGATAACTAGGGGTAGTGAACAGACAGTGCAGGTCAGGTGGAGATGTTTGGCTACCCTGATGAGATAGGAACCAAGACCTGTCTGTGTAGAACCATGATTCACAAAAACACACCCCAGATAGCCATGCATCCCTGTGAGAGGCTGCTGTCAGCGTCAGCATTGATGTAACAGAAAGATTTCCAAAAACAACTTCAATCTCCTCTAAGAATAACATGGCAAATGCAAATGACAACTGCAAATTGCACAGGCCAGAGAGCTATAAAGGAAAGACAGATCAACTTGTACTTATGGGGGTTAAGTGCAAATGCATAATGTTGATCAAACAGAAGTATATTGGCCGGGCACGGTGGCTCATGCCTGTACTCCTAGCACTCTTGGAGGCCCAGGTGGGAGGATTGCTTGGGCTCAGGAGTTCCAGACCAACCTGAGCAACAGCAACAACCCCTGCCCACAAAAAAGGAAAAGCATGGGCACAGTGGTGCACCCCGATAGTCCCAGCTACTCAGGAGGCTGAGGCAGCAGAATATCCTGAGCCCAGGAGTGTGAGGGTGCAGTGAGCTATGGTCATGCCGCTGCACTCCAGCTTCCTTTGTGCCAGACTCCAAGGACTTTACAAAATGGTAAATTATCTCAATGTTCCTGAGAACCCTACCAAGTAGGTACTATTAGTTTCCCTATTTGAGAAAAGGAGGAGCTAAGCCGCAGAAAGGTTATGATATTGGCTCAAGGACACACAGCCAGCAAGTTCCCAGCCCAGATTTGACCCTGGGTAGAGAAGGAAAAGGATTTACACGTTGGCTGTCTGAATCGAGAAAACGTGCTCCTCATCACAGCACTGTAAATGACCAGTTTGCTTTTTCAGAAAACGTGTTCCCTTCCACATGCTGATATTCTCATGGCCCAACAAAGATCACACAGACCCAAATAACATCACTGGGAATAGATAACTTTATGTGATAGCTGTTCATAGCAGATAGTGTTATAGCTTCCCTGAGATGTGGAAATATGAATAGAAAGTTACTGATATAAATTTGCTATGTGAAAGTGACTATTTAATACATTTCTGGATGCTTATTACTGAAAGCCCCACGGGGTGCAGTTAGTATATATGTTAATACATAACTTTTCAGTCTGAGCCAGGTGTGTGGATTATGGCAGAGACTGTGGAGCCCTGACTAGGCCTGCAGGCTTCAGATAACTCCTGGGTCAGCCTCAGGCCCTGGGGGACAGATTTTCCCCTGCTTCCATCTGAGCTCTTCCCCAGGGCAGCACTTCCTGACATCTGTGGTCTAAGCTCCCCAAATGGCCACGTGGACAGCTATGTTGGCCACTATATGTAATGTGACTTCCTGGATGGGATTTTGAAGCACAAAAAAAAAAATTAGATAAAAATGAAGGAAATGTGAATGAACTGTGGACTATGGGAACCCTCTGGACTCTCACTGAAATTTTTCTGTAAATGTGCAACACTTATTAAAAAGTATTTTTAGATTTGCAGACTACTACGCCCTTGCCTTTGTTACCGAATTTCCAGTCCCACTCTTATCAACTCAAACTCAGACTCCCCCAAGCATGTTTTCTGAGTTCATAATTGCCCTACATTATTAACCTTTGGACTTTAAGTCACAACATTTACTTCTTGGTACTAGCCAGCAAAATATGCAAATAACTGGACAGATATTAACTCACAACTTATCTGCCAGCACTGGCTACACCTGAAACCCTCACACCAACTACAAGTTGCTGATCATCATGTCTGACGACAACTTTTGGTATGGAGGGATACCTTTCCCAAAGGCCTATTACAGCCCTGAAATCCTCATAAAAGTAGAAGGAGAGTTTGTGATGAAGGATGAAGATGTCGTAACAGTGACTTACCCCAAATCAGGTAAGAAAACAGAACCCTGAACTGAGAAAGACTGTGGTTGTGCTCCTCATTATTTCAGTAGAGGGTTGGAGTGATTTCTTTCTTCTTTTCTTTGATGTGTGAGAAAGGGTCCCACTCTGTGGCCCAGCTGCAGAGCAGTGGCCCAATCATGGCTTCTTGCAGCCTCAAATTCCTGGGCTCAAGAGATCTTCCCAAGTATCTAGAATACAGGCATGCACCACCAAGCCAAGCTAATTACTTTTTATTTTTTATAAATATGAAGTCTTGTGATATAGCTGAGGATGGTCTTGAACTCCTGACCTCAAAAGCAATCATCCCACTGCAGCCTCACTAAGTGCTAGGATGACAGGCATGAGCTGCTGTCTCTGGGCCTGACTGCTGCACTCTCTGCATGCCAGACAATGTGCAATGCTTTGTGGTGGGAGAGTGCAATGGCTAGCACCATGTTCATTCAAAGAAAAGGATTCAGTCAGGGAATTACACAGACGTGTAAGTTCAGAAGGGATAATCTACAGCATTAGGAGAACCCAGAGGAGTGAATTCTAATGCTGATTAAGGTGTGTGCAACTGCAAGGAGAAGGATGACCCCTGAAGTCCTAATACAAGAAACATAATTTAAATTGAAATAAAAAGAGTGAAAGGGAAATTTTTTGGTGAGGAGGGATATTTTCACATAAAAGAAGCATCCTGGGTGATAGTCAGAAATCAGAACAGAGTCTGACAAATCCAAAGGACTGAAAGATGTAGATCATATCTCACTGAGAACAGGGCTGGAGGGTAAGAGTCTGCAGATGGGCCAGACTGAGGTCAAAGGCCTGCAAGTGGCAGGGCCCTGAAAACTCAAAAGCAAAGGGAAAGATTAGACTTAAGGAAATGGCCAACAATTTATGCTTCCAGGTACGGGGTCTTCTTTCTCCACATCTTCACTAATATCTGGTGTTCTGAACTTAGTTTAATACATGTGACAAGTATAAGAAAAATGAAGTGGGCAAAAGTTGGCAGCAACCCAAACACCCATTCACAGGTGAGGAATAAACAAACTGTGGCATATAGATACAACGGAGTGTGATTCATCCTTCACAAGGAAAAAAATGCTAATGCACGCTAGAGATGGGGTAAGCCTTGAGGACACTACACTGAATTAAGTGAGCCACTCACAGAAGTGCACAGGCTCCTAGTTCTGCTTACATAAGGTGGCTAGAGCAGTGGAGTTCACAGAGGGAAAGTACAAAGGTGGTTGCCAGAGGCTGAGACAGGGAGGAGAGTGGAATGAGGAACTGCTGTTTATGAAGTACAGGGTTCCAATTTTGGAAGATTAAAAAGTAGTAGAG
>CAUYPK010029488.1:0-13667 GCA_963574355.1 Loris lydekkerianus
CAAATTTATTAGCAAGAAAAGAACACGTGACCCCATTTCAGGGTGGGCAAGGGACTTAAAGAGAAACTTCTCTCAAGAAGACAGGCGCAAAATCTACAAACACATGAAAAAATGCTCATTATCTTTAATCATCAGATCATCTTTAATCATCAGAGAAATGCAAATAAAAACTACTTTCAGATATCACCTAACTCCAGTAAGATTAGCCCACATAACAAAATCCCAAAACCCGAGATGTTGGCGTAGTGGTGGAGAAAAGGGCACACTTCTACACTGCTGGTGGGAATGCAAATTAATACATTTCTTTTGGAAAAACGTTTGGAGAACACTTAGAGATCTAAAAATGGATCTGCCATGCAATCCTATAATTCTTCTACTCGGTATATATCCAAAAGATTAAAAATCACATTATAACAAAGATATTTGTACCAGTATGTTTATTGCAGCCCAATTCATAATTGTTAAGTCATGGAAAAAGTCCAAGTGCCCATCAACCCATGAATGGATTAATAAATCGTGTTATATGTACACCATGCAATATTATGCAGCCTTAAAGAAAGATGGAGACTTTACCTTTTTCATGTTTACGTGGATGGAGCTGGAACATATTCTTCTTAGTAAAGTATCTCAAGAATTGAAGAAAAAGTATCCAATGTACTCAGCCCTACTATGAAACTAATTTATGGCTTTCACATTAAAGCTATAACCCAGCTATAACCTAAGAATATGGGGAAGGGGGAGAGAGAGGTGAGGGAGGGGTGAGGCGGGAGGATGGGCGGAGGGAGGGTGATTGGTGGGATTACGTCTGCAGTGCATCTTACAAGGGTACATGTGAAACTTAGTAAATGTAGAGTGTAAATGTCTTAACACGATAACTAAGAAAATGCCAGGAAGGCTATGTTAACCAGTGTGATGAAAATGTGTCAAATGGTCTATAAAACCAATGTATGGTGCTCCATGATCGCATTAATGTACACAGTTATGATTTAATAATTAAAAAAAATAAATAAATAAGAATACCAGTAAATATTTCACTAGCTTACAATAGTCTTTAATCTTGCTCATCCTATTGACATACAGAAGTTTTGATGTCTATTTAGTCAAATCTTTTGTGATTTTTCCCTTATTAAGACTTAGAAAGTCTTTCCCTATCCAAATATTAGATAAATATTTTTTTCACATTTTCTTTTAGATTTTTTAAATGACTGAATAATTTTCTTTTTCTTTTCACTTTTCTATTCATCTAAAATTAATTTTTGTCTATTACCTTAGGAGACAAATATTTTGAATGATGATTTTAGTAGGAGAAATTATTAACTGCGGTGAAGACTTGACAGAGTTTCCAAATATCTTCAATCCAATACAAAATATATATTTTTTTAACACATAGTCTCATATTATTGCCCTCTGTAGAGTACTGTGGAATCATGCTTCACAGCAACCTCAAACTCTTACGTTCAAGTGATCCTCTGGCCTCAGCCTCCTGAATGGTCCGAATAGCTGGTTCTACAGGCATCTACCAGAATCCCCAGCTGTTTTTAGATACAGGGTTTCACTCCTGATCAGGCTGGTCTCAAACTTGTGAGCTCAAGCCATCTACCCACCTCAGCATCCCAGACTGCTAGGATCACAGGTGTGAGCCACCATGCCTGCTTGCCTCCAATATAAAATCTTGATACAATTGCTAGAGACTATGCCATTTATTTACTCTGTGGATTGACAGCACCAGTCCTGCTCACCAATATATCTGCATCTGCCTCAGTTCATGTGAGGATGACAGGGAGGAAACTTGCCTGTGCTGTCAGTGATGCTTCAGCAGCCCCACCCACAACACACAAGCTGAAAAGGCCACATGGATGATGAAGGAGGCCTTGAACTGAACTGTCCAAGGATATTGGTCAAGGCCTCTTGCCAGGTCACCAATTACTCAATATATCATTCTAAACAGAAGTTAGCTTTTCTAATTAATGAAGTGATTTTCTTGAAGCATTTTGATTCAAATGTAGGTGAGATTTAAAAGACAAACAAGTGTGCTTTCTAGCTTTTTGGTTTCCCTGGCAAATGTTAGTCTTTCTTAGGAAGTCTAAGGCTGGAGCAAATTCATTTCTTCTACTTATGTGGAGGCCAGAGGACTCTGTGACCCTCCAGACACAAACAGGACAGTGTGTGCTGTCATCTTGAGACCCTGGAAAGGGATCCTGCCCTCACAGGCCTACCACTAAAAATAAATGTGTTAGTGTATTCTGCCATGGATTTTCCCCCTGATGCATGTAAGGCTTCCTTGTAGCCCTAGACAGAATAAAACAATAATTCTTCTCTTCTTAATATATCAGGTAAAGAAGAGAGAACTCATAATCATATAGTGTAACTCAGAAATTGAATCACAAAAGGGAATTCCATCGCTGAAGCAAAAGAAAAAAATCTGGGTTACTGTTAATTGTGACCATTATAAAGACTTCATAGAAACATGGAAGATATTTCTAGGGTATACTAAGCAAAAAAAAAAAAAGGATGCAAAATATGTGCTCACCATATTAGGAAATAAACACAAATTATGGTAGCTTTCAAGTGTTTTTATCTTTTCCTCTCTCTCTTTTCTTCTAAACCTTGTGTAACACTAAGCATTTAGGAGATATTCTAAAATCACATTTTTACAGTTTTGATCAATTAATGAAGTTAATTATATACAAGAAGAAGTAACCCTGATGTTCTTTTCTGTTGTTCCCTGGAGCTACAGACCAAGTGATTTTACAGTAGGACTCTCATGTGCTAGTTGTACAGCAATAAAATACTGCTTTATTGAAGGTTGCCTCGTTATTGTCTGTATTTTTATTGCTATACAACCCAACAGTGGATTAAAAGTAAATCAACTGTTATAGCACTTCATAAATTTCAGTGTTATTTTATAAGCAAAGCCCAGACAGAGGAGAGTACAAGATACAAAGAGCTTTTGCTGCTTCTAGAAGTAATCCCTTTGCTGCTGTCTCTGAGTGGTGAGAGAGATGTTTAAAACCAATGAGATCAAAACGTAGCAGCAGACGAGGTTTGTTTCCTTGGGATTTGCTTTTCACAGACACACTTTGCCAGGAAACCCAGGTGACAGAATTTCTTTAGGGCCAAGTAAAGCCTTCAACCATGGCAAGAGTTAGTTGGGAAGAAAACCCCAGAATCGTCGTGTTCTCCAGAGGGCAGGTTTGGGAGCAGATCAGAAGCACATCTGTGCACACATGTGTACCCTGAAGGCCAACGAGTGGTATGATTCCCAACAGAAACAGCAATTGCGAGTATGGCATTATTTTCAAGCTGGGAACTGAACCCATAACTAATCACAGAACAATAACAATGACGACAAAAACAACTGCATAAGTAGTACATGAAAAATGAAGGAGAATGCAGGTGCTGTCCAAATACACACACACACACACACACACACACAGACCTGAGGGGCTGCGTTATAATAAAAGTATTTGGAAAAAAGCCTTCTGGAGCCAGAGGAGGGTTAAACAATGCATAAAAAGAGAACAGAAAGGGGATGGAGGGTGAAAAAAGGGGAAGTGTTCAATGCCAAGTCCCAAGCATGTCCCTGTGTCTCAAAGAACACTCACTAAATCTTTCTGAAGAACAACGAAACTCAGACTTTTCTATTAAGAGTAGCCTTATAAAAAGTCCTGTATGTATGTGTGAAAAAAAATTATAAATACGAAGGCTGTATGCTGAAATGTATCAAGTAAATACCCTGTTATAATAATATTATAATAAAGCATTATAAAAAGCATTATAACAAAATTCTATAAAAACTTTATAGAATATTAGTGTGTAAACTATCACATTATTGAATTGTTGACCAGAGAATGCCAGACTTCCGGAAGAAAAGGAAGAGTGAAAATTGGCATTTCAAAAGGAACGACTTCACATTCCTATGCCTTTGATTTGATGATTGTAGACACATTTTTTTGTCGACAAATGTAACAAATAAGCAATTTCGTAGTCTAGCCCAAGGCCACATGTCTAGAACAACTGAGTTAAGAATTAGAGCACAAGTTCTCTGACTCCCTAATCTCAAGTCAGGTCTGGCATATTTATATTCACATTTTCTCAGTTGCTTAAGTACCACACAAAAAGCCCACTCTGGTGCCGGTGCTCCAGTCCCCACTCAGGAGGGGGACAGTCCTCTGGTACCGATCAGTGGGCACCGATGACAACACAGCGAATTCTCACCTCTGTGTTGCGTCAGCTTCCACTGAGGTCATTTTAACGCTACAGCAGGTCCTTCTTTCTTCTGCTCCCTGATGGGTAATTTACATGGCAAACCAGTGCCTATTAAAAATATGCAAACACATTTTTTTCCAGTAAGACTGCACTATATATTTTTAGTTTAGAAAAATGAAAGGGTAATGTAAATTTTCCAGACCAATTTTTCTCTAAGAAACAGTCTCCTACCTATTTTGTTTTTCTGCTTGCCTCACTTATTTTTCCATCTTACAGTAATCCCCAAAGCAAGCAATATTCTGGTGTATGTCACCATTCACCTGGCACTTTCTTCTTGCTGGGACATTCTCCTGGCGTGAAGTTGTATTATTTCACTGTTGGTGTCTCTATCAGATTCCATAAGTATTAATACTGTATCTGTATCTGTCATGGTAACATTCAAATCATGGAAATAAATACTGGAGGCTTGAAGCTTCACAAGTAATCAAAGAGCTACTTCTTTTCTAGCCTCCTTTCAACTTCAAAAGCCCTCATATTTCTATGGGCCTGAAGTGGATTTTACAAGAAGAGAGGGAGGGTAGACGCAAGAGAAATGATTACAGTCAAAGAAGCTTTTGTCAGTGCAGTTTCTCTTACTTTTATTTTGTTCTTCTTTGCTTTTTATTTGTCAATTTTCCTCCTAACAAGGTATTATTCATAGTACTTTGAAAATGTATTATTTACAGTACATTGAAGAGGCAAAGTGGACAGATACGTTTGGTTTCATAAGATTGATTTTTCTTACCTAGGGTTACATGAGTTGAATTTCTAATTCAGTATCGTTCCTTTTATAATTCTCTTGGCTATTCTCTCAGAAAGGAGACAAAAAAATGCTACCTCTTGAAATTTAAAAATGCATTACTGTCATACTCCTGCATTGAGTGCCTGAGACCAAGTCTGGAGGGTCTGAAGTATGAAACCCTCTTCGGGCTAAGTCATTCAAAACCCCTGCCCCCAAGAGGACCTCGTCAGGTTATGATGTGGACACAGGGCTTCGTACAGCTTTGAGAATTTAGATGTCGGTAGTGTACAGTCAACGCATTTAGAGACAGGTGACAGGTGGATGGGCTCAGCCTGCAATCCATTTTTGAAAGGAAAAAGAAGAGTTGGCAGAACATTGATCATTTGATCTACATACGGTGTTCCTACAGAAAGTCGCTCAGTCACTCTGAAGGTGGTCCTTAAATCCCATATGCCTAGTACAGACAACATAAAAATGACCACAGATTACAACAGATCACAAAAGAGATCCTTAAAGAGTTCAGTTTTCCATAAGTAAAATAGATTCCTTATAATATTTTATTCAGCTACTCCATGTTGAAATCCTAGAAACCTTGCTCTTTCTGGAACTGCTGGTTCTTCCTACATATGACAACTATCTTTTCTTGTATTTTGCAGGTAGAGAGGTGCCATAAACTCTGTATCTTGTTTAGTTTGTATTTATTTAATTGCTATGATATTATTGATGCTTATTTTTCATTCTCTCCATACAGCCTAAAAGTAAATGAGCTAAATATATTCTTTCCCCCTTTCTAGCATGAATCATCAGCTGGGCCTATTTTGGGTTTCAAAGACGGTTTTGTATTTGTTTTTTTGGGCTTAGATTCATATTTACTATCAGTTTCCAAATACAGACATGACTGTATGAAGGATGGACAGAGAAGCATCATCTTTGTCATCCTTCTTACCTGATTTGATTTGTTTCCCATAAATGTATTTGGTCTCTCTCAACCAACAGTTCTCAAAATGTAGCTTCAGCACCTGTCTGGGTCCTGGAGAACCAGGCAGAGGGTTGTGAAATAAAAATTCTTTGCATAATACAACTGAGATATCACTTGCCTTTTGTACTATCATGCTCCCTCAAGCCGACTGTAGCATACCCTATGTGATAACATGACAGCTCAAATGTAGCAGCAGATATGAAAACCCAGCTGCTTCGCTTTGGAGATGCATTAAACAAATTTGCAAACAGATAAGACAATGTCACTCTTCTCACTGTTGGAAAATATAGTCATTCTTCTTTAAAACAACTTAACTTTTATGTAAATATATAATGGCTTATTAAAATAATTTTAAAATGGATGAATTAATAGTTATTTAAAAATTTTTCAGTTTCATTTGGTTTTAGAGTGAATATGGAGAGTGAATATTTTCATGAGAGAAAATTCACATGAGCTAAACCAAAGCTTTATAAACTGCTGCTATGAGTTTGCTCTTCCTTCGTCTCATCTCTTCTTTCTATATTTTACCTTGAGGTGTCTGAATCTTATTTACAATGTACACATTCAATCATTTTCTTCCATTTTGTTCACAAACCCTATTTCTTCTTTTATTCTCAGGCTACCTCATAGAGCACACACACCCAGAGAGGTTTAACCAACTCATTGATGCTCAGGGAAATAAGAAATTAGAATAAAATGAAGGAAAAGGGCTCCTGGAATAGAACACTAGATGTAGTCAACAGATGTAGGCTTTGATTGATCCTTTCACTGGGAACACAATACCCCTGGTCTGTAAAATGGAAAAGGAGATATGCTATTTTCAAACGGCATGGCACAGAGCTTTGTGGTTCTGAAGATATGACAAGGATTCCAACAGGTAAGTCAGGAGATTATGTGGACAGACTTACTCCTCCCCTGTTCAACCATGCAGAGCCACTTCCAAACCATCTTGCATAGACGGAGTACAGGGTAAGACCTCATTCAATAAAAGAAAGTTTGCACTAAAAACGTTTGGAAGTCACTGGTGTAGATGATTCCTGGAGACTCTTCTAGCCGTGACTTGAGGGACGGGCACTGGTTCTCACTCCCTATAAGAGAGTGTATCACCTCTACTGACATAATTTCTTTCCTCATCTATATTCTTTGAGGGACCTTAAACAAATTTGAGATGGAAGCTGTGCCTACATGGTATGTGAAGAGAGAATTTTCCTGTATTCAATTTGTGGTCTGTGCTGCTTCAGCATTTGATCACAACCCTCTGACCTGAATCTCACTCCAACAACTCTTTTTACGAAGTCACTAACTTCCTAAAGCAATTGTACCTTGATCTGATAGAACATGATTGAATGGCAAATTCAGGAACCTGCTGGAGGAGGTTTCTTTTCTTCCCTGGAATTTATGGAACATTGGCCTTGTTATTGAGATGGGGGAAAAAAGAGAACTGCAAGATGTAATAAAATTATTGAAGTGGAGAACATTTTTATAGATGAATCATGGCAATAAATATTGTAATAAAGTAGCTTTTTTTTTTTTAACTTTATGGAGTTTTTTTTCTGATAGAGAAGCTCAGATTTATTTTCCTCAACTTGATAAAGTATTCACAGACAAGATACTCTTTCCAGCAGATAACTTCACAAATTGAGGCACGGAGATGTGGAAAAACCTTTGTGAATTCATTAGCAACAAAGGAGACAGAGCTATAATGCAGGAATTTTGACTCATCACCAGAGACCTTTGTTTCACATTCAGGAGAATGGGTTCCTTTCTAATCCTAGAACGTGGCCTAAGAATATAGTTTTACATGAAATATTTCCTGAAGAAGCAATTCTCTTGGGCAGAGCATTTTTGTTTTTACCTCTGGCCAACTTCCTATCTTCTACCTCAAGAATCTAGCTCCCTCCTGCCTCCTCTTTGTGTGTGTGTGTGTGTGTGTGTGTGTGTGAGTGTGTGTGTGTGTGTGTGTGTGAATAAGCATCTTATTTAAGTGGAATAAGTTGTGAGTAAGCCGTGATAATCATTTTTGTGAGAGAAAGGCTATACTTTTTCATTTCCATTTTATAGTTTTACTTATCCTTCAAGAGATCTAGCATTTAAAAATTTTATAGTTTTAAAATGTAAAGGAAATGCATAACCTTACTATCACAGGTTCCCCCTGGAAGGAGGCGAAACAGAGGACACTGTATGCTGATTTTAATTCCAGATAAAATAGTGGTTGAATGCAATTTCTTTGAAATTTGGAAAGTTACCATTTAAATTTGTCTCCTCTGAAACCCTTTTAAAAACAGCAGCAATTTTGTTAAAAACAAAATCACAAGGTTTAAAAATCTTTAGTGAAAAATTGCTCACAAAGATTTTTAAGAGATTTTTCTCATCCATCAAGGCAGTGCGACTTTCAAGATGTGCTTTGCATACAGCTGTCCGCAAATTTATGACATACTGTATAGTTTGGTTTTCCTCTCACATAATGGGTGCTCAATTTTTCACTTGGATCGTGAAAAAAGGAAACTTGAAAGATAAATTGCATTATGCAATTCAGATTCCACACCATTCGCTGTTCCACAAAAACTATAATGGGTTAGTCATTTCCTGCAATGATTAATAACCTAAATGTAATCACTTAATGAAAGTCATATTATACTAGTCAGTTGTTTCAGGGGTCTTTTGGGAGTTCTTTTTGGAAGGAAGAATTCTTTGGACCAGTTCTATGGTGGACTAAATTAGTTAATTAATATGTAATGTCTACTCTTTCACCTCTAAGTTACGTACAATCCATTTTTGTGTGCTTATCTGGGAACAATCCATTACTGACTTAGTTTGCAATAGACATAATGTACTAATCTTAGTCATCAAAAATACGCCCTACTTAGAGAAATTTTCCGTTCACTTTATTTCTCAAATGCACAGACCACTTAGAAAAGTCCTTATCTATAAACAACAGAAAGGAATAGTTCAACATTCTAAAAATTCATCATAAGTCTCTGGAGAATTTGACATACCCTTGTGCATCTAACTTAGCTGCCTGAAGTGAATTTCAGCATAAACCCTTACATGATAAAATGAAACTCATTCAACCATTTACTTGTATAGTTTGAAGACTATAACAACACTGGTGGTTCTATTTTAGAAGGAAAAAATGGCCTCAATTTCTGATCTGACACAAAACAAAACTACTTCAAGTTTTATAAATGCTTATTGGCAACTAGATTTGAAATGGATATGAATTATTGCTTTCCTATTACAGCTTTATCTTAGTTTCTCCCTTTTATTTTCTTTATTCACTCCTCCTCCCCTTTCACAGAGTCCCCAGCTTCTTTTGGCTTTTGCTATATTTCATGGGTGACCTCGATACTCTTTGGAGCATGGCGTTACCTTCTTTTTTTCACATTGCTCTTCTTCCTCATTGTTCTATAGAAATGTAATTTAGAGAATGGAAAGAGGCAATGTACCTAACTGAATATTTCGTCATCTGAAAAATTTGCCCGGACTCAACCAGACGGTCATCTTAACTCTTTCTTCTAAGGGGGAAAACAGGAAGAAAGTATTTCTCACTCTGAAGAAGTAGAGTTTTAAATGGAACTTTTGGTTTCCTGTGTTTTTGGTAGAGTCCTTGTCAGGTAACCACAATGGGTCCATTCTGGCAGAGTATGATTTCTGTCTGTATAAACAACAAATTGTTAAATCTAGAATGTGTCAGGAGTGCCATTAGCACAGAAAACGACAAGAGATTTTCCCCTTGTACCAGCATGAATTAACTTTCTTATGTATCCTAGGGAACACCATGAATTCAGTGCTCTTTTGATTTATTTTAAGTAATAATAATATCATTTTGGAATGGAGTCAACCCAAGGAGGAGGACTGTTGAAGATAAGAGACTAAAGATGACTTGCTCTTGGAGCTATTTGTAGCACACATGCTTATAGACACCAGTATTTGAGAAGGAAGATTCACACTTAACCAGAAGACAGAGTGGAAGTAGCTATCAGATAGGTTTGGTGATACATTAGTCAAGGCTTTCCAGAGAAAGAGGAGAGGGAGCGAGAGACAGAAAGAGAAAGGGATAAGTTTTAGGAAATTGATTCATATAATTATAAGGGCTGGTAAGCCCCAAACTTGCAGGCCAGTACAATCCCATTACTAGGGATCTACCTAGAAGAAAAAACACATCATTTTATCACAAGAACATTTGCACTAGATCATTTATTGCAACTCAATTTACAATATCCAAGATATGGAAACAACCCAAGTGCCCATCATCCCATGGATGGATTGATAAATTGTGATATATATATATATCATGGAATTCTGTTCAGTCATGAAAAAATATGGAGACTTTACATCTTTCGTATTAACCTGGACAGAGCTGGAGAACATTCTCTTTAGTAAAGTATTACAAGAATGGAAAGGCAAGTATCCATTATACTCAATACTAATATCAAGCCAGCAGATGAACTAATATACCCCACATAAGAGAAAAACTCAGTTCAATTCAAGTTGGGAGGAGGGAGAGGGGGATTGGCGTGCTCCGATCTAATGGGCACAATGTGAGGGTATATGGCACAGCTCGGTAAGGAGCACAACTACAACAGGGAACTCACGGAACAAACACAGACATTGTAACCCAATTGTTTCTACCGTATATAAATCTGAAATTTAAAAAAAAGACATTAAAAATAAAAATATAAAAAGTAAAAAAAAAGTTCCATGGCAGGCAGGGGACCTGGAAAAGAGTGGATGTGGTCTTGAGTCCAACGGCAACCTGAGGTAGAAGTTCTCACTTCAAAGGACCTCATATGTCCTTCAATTGATTGGAAGGTCGTCTACTGATTTGAATGTTAATCATCTAAAGCTATACCTTCACCACATCTTGACTGGTGTTTGGCCAAACCCCTGGAGACCATAGCCTAGCCAACTGGACATATAAAAAATAGTCAATGCAAGTGGATGTCATAATACAGTTGTGCCTATGTTTTTGCTGTAATCTCACCACTGCTAGGCATCTAATAAAGGTAGTAATGTCAGCCAATCTGCTGCACAGCTCCATGGATGTGGAGAAGGTTGGAACCATGATGATCTCTTTACGTGTATGCGTGCAGGAAGGCCATGTACAGAGTGAATGCTCACCTTCCTAGAGACACAGAACCACACAACATGGCTTCTTGCTAGCATTTGTCTGGGGTTTTGAATCTACTGTGTGTATCATTGAACACGTGAATTCTCTCCCATTATCATATGAAAGCAGTGAATTCACATTTTGGAGGTGAATTCACATTTTGGAGGTGGAGGGTTTTCTAAGCCCTTTCTTCAAATGAAATGATAGAAAGTATAATAGTGAAATGGAGCTGATAAGGTTTGAATGTTTGTCCCTGCCAAACCTCATGTTGAAATTTGAACCCCAGTGTTAGAGGTGGGGCAGGGTGGAAGGTATTTGAGTCTAAAATGCCATTACCTGTGACCTCCTTGGTCCCAATTTATTCTTCTGTCCTTCACCAAGCCCAAGTCACAAATATCTCATGAGGGGCAGATCCCTCATGAATGGCTTGGTGTCATTTTGTGGTAACTGCAAAGCTGGCACCTTCCCCTTCACTCCTTCCCCATCTCTCACATATGAGACACCTGCTCCCCCTTGACCTTCTTCCTTGATTGGAAACTTCCTGAAGCCCGCACCAGAAGCAAATGCTGTGCAATGCTTTTCGTACAGTCTATAGAACTGTGAGCCAAATAAACCTCTTTTCTTTATAAATTGCCCAGCCTCATGTATTTTCTTTACAGCAATGCAAACCAGGCTAACACGGGCACAACAAGACTTTGGTGCAAATGAATTCTTCCCTACTGGCTCATACCCCCACTCCCACCATCTTAAAACACCATACTGGCAGTAGAAGGAAAGACCTTGTTTTTCTGTAGTTACATGCTGACAATATCAAATCTTCAGAACCAAACCATGAAAAAAAGGTAAAATTTCTCCAATAACTTGAGGCAGTGGTTGCAAAACCTCTGCTCCATAAACTTGCATTTCATGTAAACATGAAAGAGGTAAAGTCTTCATCTTTCTTTAAGGCTGCACAATATGAATGGAGCTGAACATATTCTTCTTAGTAAAGTATCTCAAGAATGGAAGAAAAAGTACCCAATGTACTCAGCCCTACTATGAAACTAATTTAGGGCTTTCACATGAAAGTTAAAAATCTTGATTAATAGTTACTTTCTTTTAGTACATTATTATTATTATTATTATATTATTTTGGAGACAGAGTTTTATTTTGCCACCCTCAGTAGAGTGCTGTGGCATCCTAGCTCACTCTGTCCATTCATTTAGTAATTAGCCTAATAATAGGTATATTAAATTTATAACTATAATCAATATTTAATATCCTAGAAAATATACAACTTTTAGAATACTGTGATTACAATATACCTACTTACATGCTAATGTTTAAGAATTTTAGTGTATTTTCTCCCAGTACTAAGACATTATTTTTGTTATTTTATATAGTTGCCACAGCTTAAATGTTTGTGACCCCCCCATTCATACGTTGACACCTTATCAGCAGTGAAATAGCTGGTAGGGCTTTGGAAGGTCAGGGCTCTGACCTGAATAGAATTAGTCCTCTTATGAAAGAAGCCAGCCAAATGTGGTGGCTCATGTGGTAATATCAAACTTTGGGAGGCTGACATGGGAGGATAGATTGAGCCCAGGAATTTGAGACCAACCTGGGCAACAATATGAAACCCCATGTCTTAGAGGGAAACAAAGAAGAAATCTTAGGGAGCTTGTTTGCTCCTTCTATCATGATATGAAGATACAGTGAGAGGGCATCATCTTTAAAGCAGAGAGTAAGCCCTCACCAGATATTAAAACTTGGCACTTGACTGTGGACTTCCCAGCCTCTAGAATCCTGAGCAATAAATTTCTTTTGTTTATATATTACAAAGTCTAAGATATTTTGTTGAGGCAGATCAATGAACTAAAACAAAAGTCATTTAAAAAAATTTATTCTGATAATTACCATTATCTATGCTCTCTTTTCCAACTTGCACTGCCGAATGTCCATCTGAGATAAGTTCTTTTTTGCTAAAGTGTATGTTTTAAATTCTTTAAATGAGGTTCTTTTGGTGATAAAATCTCCCCATTTTCATTACTACCAGAGACATTTTGTCCTCTTTTTCTTGAAGGACAACTTTGCTGGGTATAAAATTCTTGATTACTAGTTATTTTCTTATATTTATTTATTTTTAAGTGGTAAGGGGTTTATATATTTTTTTTATTATTAAATCATAGCTGTGTACATTAATATGATTATGGGGCACAATACACTGGGTTTATAGACCATTTGACACATTTTCATCACACTGGTTAACATAGCCTTCCTGGCATTTTCTTAGTTATTGTGTTAAGACAAAGACATTGATATTCTACATTTACTAAGATTCACATGTACCCTTGTATGATGCACTGCAGGTGTAATCCCACCAATCACCCTCTCTTTTCCCATGCTCCCACCTCCCTCCCCATATTTTTAGGTTATTAACTGGGTTACAGCTTCCATATGAAAGCCAAAAATTAGTTTCATAGTAGGGCTGAGTACACTGGATACTTTTTCTTCCATTCTTGAGATACTTTACTAAGAAGAATATGTTCCAGCTCCATCCATGTAAACATGAAAGAGGTAAAGTCTCCATCTTTCTTTAAGGCTGCAT
>CAUYPK010029491.1:0-35937 GCA_963574355.1 Loris lydekkerianus
CCATGGAATACTAATCAGCTGTTAAAAAAGATGGAGACTTTACATACTTTGTATTAACCTTGATGGAAGTTGAACACATTATTCTTAGTAAAGCATCAAAAGAATGGAGAAACAATCCAATGTACGTGATTCTGATATGAGGACAATTAATGACCTAACACATGGTGGGGGTGGGAGGTGGGAGATGGGAGAACAGAGAGAGGGGAGGATGGAGGGAGGTGGGGTGGGTCACAGGGGTGGTACACATTTTGGGGGCAGAACACTATTATAAGAGGGTCTTTAACACAAGCACTCATTGTAACCTGGTTCTTTGTACTCTCAATGAATCCCCAATAATAAAAAGAATTTAAAAACTTACATAGATTTAGGGGGTACATGTGTAGATTTGTTACATGGATATATCACATAGTGGTGAAGTTTGGGCTTTTTGTGTGACTCTTACTCAATTAGTATACATAGTACCCATTAGGTAATTTCTCATTAATTTAGGCATTTGTAGCTGTATCCATGAAGATCTTTTTAAACATTACCTTCTGTAAAGTTTTGAGCATTGCCTGACTTTAGCCATTGATGAAAAACAAATCTTGAAGTTTTTCATGGGTGCTTAGTTTCTACCTATCTTCCTAATCCTAATTGGTTCACATTAGCCCTAGCTAATACCACAGCACAATAAGGCAAAATTCTTCTGTGACAACAGTGGATATAAATCCATATTTCAAATAATCTTTTTGATAATTTTGACCATTTTCCCTACCTGCCCCTCTGATTAAATAGCGATGTTTTTTAATCTCACGGTATGGCTGATGGGGAGTGTAGGAATGCAGAGAAGGGTCATCTCTGTCATCTCTTGATGTTCTCTTGTGCTTGAAATGTGTTCTCTTTAATTGATAGCCCCCTTTCGGAAATATTTTAAATGGTCATTTGGTGAAGGGTGATTTATTGAAACCAGAAATTATAATTTCTATAAGTATATGGAAATTCACTTAATCAGGCACAGTAAGAGATGATATGTTGCAAAATGCTGAAAGAGAATGAACTCAGGAGAAAGTGTCTCTCTCCTCTTCCATGCTGGGAGGTTCTCTTTTGGGTGAGGTCACCTTGAGTACTGCAGGAAACACGTAACTGTCTAGCCCACACACTGAACTGGAGCACGGTAGCGCTGATGGCCCATTTATGTACTAAGGTAGATTAAATGTTAGTTAGCACTTACTTTTTGCTCAATTTGTGCATGACTAAATGTGCATAAGAGTCCAGTTGGTTTATTAGATGTACGAAGGAAGAGCCTTCCAGGTGTAGGTTCCACAACTACAGAGCTCTGGGACAGAAATGTCTTTGGTACTTTCAAGGAGAGTCAGGATGCCAGTGTAGCTGGCACATGTTTCTGTAAAAAATTGTTACAAGAAGGACAATCTTTCACAGTGAAAAGAATTAAAAAGCTCCTCCTCTAGGAACCCTGGCCATGTGGTTATCTTACTATCATGGAATAACTGATCCTACCAGAACAGCTGTGAACTGTGGTCTTCTTGTTTCTTCCCCATTCTTCCAGTTTTCACTGTAGCAGCATACTGGCTAGTTTTCAGAGCGCTTGATTTAAGTAAACAATTACTGCCATCTCTTAGGTAGAAGTGTGGTTAAAAATAACACTAAAGTAATCTTTTCCTCTGTAATTGATTATCCTAGTGGGAGAGGAAGAATTTGGAGAGCGTTGAGGACAGTTTGATTGATACGTCCTGTTATTTTCACCTTGATGTCAGGCCTAGAGCAAAAAAGACTTTTGTTTCATTTTCTACTGTATCTTAATTTCAGTTCTCCTTCAAATATGACATGATCTTATTTAGATATTGTTGAGAAACTGACCTGTTGAAAGGACAAAAACATTTCAGTGCTGGGAACCACTTACTATGTAGCTTTAAACACAATCTTATGAGCCTCAGTTTCCTCATCTGTAAAATGGGATACTATGTAGTGCAGTGACTGCTTTTATAGGTAAAAAATATTGAATATTACTGTTTTACATGTGAGGAATCTGATACTCAAAGAACCAGTTAGTAGTATGTCTTGCAAGGCTTTGTAAGGATTTTGCTTTGAGATAATCATGTGGGCTGTAGAAATTGTGCAGCAAAGGGGTTTGTCATTAAAAGAGGAAGTAACTGTCTTCTACATAAGTTTTATCTTCTTCAGAAATTAAGAAAATCACCAACACAATTCCTAGTACTCCAACTATACAAATAAAACTCAAGAGCATAAAAGCCACGTAGAACAATTTGGAATGATTATTTTACCCAGTGTCTAAGTTTTCATTTTTGATAAATATGGCATTGCAGGAACTTCAGTGTCAATTACTAATAAAGATTTATTTGTCACACAGTTTACTGAGTTTAAGGTATTGAATCCTAAAAGCATATATTTTACAAGGCCAAACAAAATTCAGTCATGATCTTGTTTAAAAATAGTACAGATTTTTAAAAAGTAAATATCTCCAGCTATAAGGAATTAATTGTATGCAATGCTGTTCAGCTCTAATTCAGAGTGAGTGGGGTTTTTTTCAATCATATTAAATTCTGTGCCTCAGTTTCTTCACTTATAAAATGAATATCACGATAGCATCCATTTCCAGGGATTGTTTCAGGGTTAGAAATTATTCACGTAAATTACTTAGTACACAGGAAACATTCAAGGGTTTAAAAAAATTACTGTTCTTTTGTTGTGTTTATTCTAATTTTATTTAACCCTCTTTTATGAAATCAAGTCATGTCTGTTGTCTGCTAGTCAATGCTGTCTGAGACCTGGATGTCATCAGAAGGGCTCCTGTGGTCCTCTGGGTCCCTCACTGTGACATGGCATTTAATGGTTTCAGAATGTTGCCTTGCACTCACTGAATAAACCCATTGCCCTTTAATTGGAAACAGCAGTGGAAATCATCACGAAGAGAAGAACACATTTCAAGTTTTTTTGAAAATGCAAAAGAAAATAAATTGTCCCTGGTAAGTAAATATGAGAAAGTGATCTCTGAACAGTCAGGAAAATTCTGTGCCAGGGCCTTTGGAAAAGTCTAATGAGGATTTCATTCCCTCCCTGCCTCCACCCCCACGCACTTGTCTTCTAAATTAGATGTTATTACTATATAAGGCTGCTTTTTCTAAGTAGATGATAATACATTCAACTTCTGGGTGTTTTTAGCTTTTCAAACAGTCGTGAGTTATTTTCATCAGTCAAGATAAAGCTAAAATGAAAAACAAAATCTGTGAGAGTCAGATAATACCCTAGAAGTCACCTTTATTTATTTATTTTTCTTTCATGAGAAACGTAACAATTTTCACTGGATCATTCTCAGCATGACTGCTATTAGACTGAATTGTGTAAATATTATATTACATTTATTGGTTGGTGCAGGGAGTCAAAATGCAGTGATCCACTTTCAGGTCTCCAATCTTTTGGCTGCCTGCCTGCCGGATGGGGAAATGTTGATCAGAACAATTTCATCCCCGGGCAGAACTGCAGTCAGGAAGAAGAAGCTCATGACTCCATCCTCCCTCTAACCTGCCTCCATCCCAAGATGGCCATGTGGATTCATGGTGACCAGGTTGCCATGGGTCCCTTCATTTGCAGACACAGGATTGAGAGTCGGTGTAAATTCGATTAAGGATCCCATTGTGATGTTTATTCTATTATATTCTTCATTATCTTCAATTACCCTGACTCTCTGCTTCTCTTTTATTTGAGAAAGAAAATTTCTTCCTGTCTTCACTGCCCACATTCTTTTAATTCTCATTCTTTATCAAGTTTTTAGAAGCCTCTCTTTCCCCCATAACTTCCTAAGCAGATCAAGACATCTAATCTAATGTCCTTCCTGTCGAAGGAAGAGGTGTGTGTGTACATGTCCACACGTGCTTGCACATGAAAGAGAGAAAGGGAACATAAGAAGTTGTGCACCAGCCTTTTTCTTAACTGATTTTTTATAGAAATGTAACAACATACTGGGTATTTCAACTCAGGGATGAGATGAACTAGTACGCAAAAAGTCATTTCATCCTCATAGGAACTGTGTGATTTTCCGGGAGTGTTTCAGTAGTCCAGCCCTTCACTGTGAGAAGAAAATCCTTGTTCAGGTTTTGAAGGCCCATTGCCTCCTTTCACGGTGTGTATCCTCCCTGCCCGGCACACAGCTTCCCTGTCTGCGTGCCTTGCTGCTTCCAGTGAGGCTGTTTTGTTTTCTCCTGAACATGTCATGTTTATTTAATCTTTCCCCAAGTCGCTGGGATGTTGCCTGTGCTCTTTTCTAAAGTGGAACTTTTTTTTGTTTATTTCTCTTAGATATGCAGTAGGTGTGTAATAAAGACTTTATTACTTTTTTTTTTTTTTTTTTTGAGACAGAGTCTCACTCCATCTCCCTGGACAGAGTGCTGTGGGATCATAGCTCACAGCAACCTCAAACTCCTGGGCTCAAGCAATCCTCATGCCTCTGCCTCCCAAGTAGCTGGGAGTATAGGCACCTGCCACAGCACCCCTGGCTAGTTTTTCTATTTTTAGTAGAGACCCAGTCTTACTCTTGCTTAGGCTGGTCTTGAACTCCTGAGCACAAGTAATCTGCCCGCGTTGGGCTCCCAGAGTGCTATGATTACAGGTGTGAGCCATCTCATTCGGCTGACTTTGTTGACTTTTTAACTCATTGACAATAATCTCCTTTTTAAACTTAAGTGATAAAAATATATTCAATCAAAAACAAGCACACATTTGGGGGGAGGGGGTGGAATTCAAACTTAATCAGAACCTTTGAGGATGAAAACATGAGTTAAAGCCCATAATCTGCATTAAAGGCAAGTGGGAGCCAGAATATGATTATGGCACAGGCCCGGAGACGAGTGGAGGGTGGAGAGGGTGGCCGTGGATGACGGGGGATGGTTGTGTAGCACAGCCTGAAACAAGGACATACTTACTAACAAACGGGAATTCTCAGCCAGGTCCAGTGTCCCAGAGATAGGGTGGCAAAGGAGACTCCGGTCCTTGATATGTTTTCTTATTTGGCATTTAAACAAACAAATATTATTATTTTGACATAGTTAATTAATGTCATGCCATAGAGATGTGTTTCTAATCAGTATTCTAGTAAATGATTTGTATTTCTTCACAATTACATTTTCACCTTGCTCTTTGAAAGTAGGAACCGTACTTTTCATACCTCTTGGCATCTTCCAAAGTAGTACTCTTCAAGGAGGATGATTAACATGTGTAACTAGGTAAGTAAGGCAGGCTGATACACCTATTGAAAGGTTGTTGAGTAAGTGAATGAATGGATGCCTTTTTTCTCATTTTCAAATAGTGCTTTTGGGAAGTCTTTTAATAGGACAGTGTCAACTACTGAAAAGCCTGAGATTTTATCTGATGCTTTTATTTATTTAAAGGGTAATTAGATGAGTGACATATGTATTGTATATGTGTGTAGTTATATTTTTAATTTGATATTATCTAGTAACAAATGCAAATTTAAGAAGTTCAGTGAAAAGACCATTGAGTGAACTGAGAATCAGGAGACCTGAACTCTAGGTACAAGTCTAGTTGGATTTAAATTTCAGCTACATCAGTGAAACTAACCGGCTCTCAATTACTCTATTTATAAAATGAAAGATGGAGAATTGGTCATTTTAAGGTTCATTTGGTGAAAGTATACTTTAAGTCAAGAAGATGATAGATGAAAGAAAATCCCCATGAATGGTCATATTTTCTCTTTTAATTTGATAAGGAGGTATTTCTGGAAAGAGTAATTCTTTATTCAGCCTTGTATGGGTATTTGCATTTCTTCTCTTTTTAAAACATCTTTGTTTAAAAAAGAAAAAAAAAAAACTTTCCAAATGATACCAATTTAATGTGCACATTCCTTAGATCTTCCTTTTCAAATGCTTAAAGTGGCGTTACAGTGAGTTACTATCAAATTTAGCATTTTCTAACGCTTCTCTTTTTTGAAAAAATAAATGCTTGATTCTTTCCCTGTCCTTATTACTTTTTAAAACAATGAGGTAGTTTCCTAGTATATGTAAATATAAGCAATATTTTTTTAAAAAAAGCATTAACAGTTCATGGATTCAAATGCAATTGATGTTTTTATAAGTCTAACTCCTTTACTAAAACTATGAATACAACATGATTTATAGCTTTTAAGTTTTATTCTCCTCCTACTAAAAATCTCTGATAGACAATGAACATAGACCATCTCATAGAATAAAACCATTCCTTTCCTTTATTAAATCTGTTAAAATATTGGCAGAGCATGCTGGCTGATGCCTGTAATCTTAACACACTAGGGGGCCGAGGCAAGAGGGTTGCCTAAGGCCAGAAATTTGAGATTGGCCTAAGCAAGAGTGATATCTTATGTCTACAAAAAGTAGAAAAATTAATTAGGCATGGTGCTGTGTGCCTGTAGTCCCAGCTACTCAGGAGGTTGAGGAAGGAGGATTGCTTGAGCCCAGGAGTTGAGGTTTCTCTGAGCTATAATGACATGACTGAACTCTAGCGCAAGTGACAGAGAGGGGCTCTGCCTCTAAACTAAACAGATAAACTGAACTACTATACTGTGAAAATATTCTGACCTGGCTGTCTCCTTCTAAGAAGCATTCAGATTCATTGTGGACAGAAGAAAGAATGTGTTTAATATTGTTCACCTATTTCAGTGGTTCTCAACCTTCTTAATGCCACGATGTATTTTCATTGTTACAAAGGGGTTGCAACCCACAGATTGAGAACCGTTGACCTATTCCTTAAATCTCTTTCATTTGGATAAATTGTGTTAAAGAGAAAAAGGAGAGTCATTGATACACTTCGACTTGATTGATTTAGTACCACATCTCTAAGTGCAGTATTCTAAATCAAAACATGGCTCTAATTCAGAAATGAATTCTTTAAGCTCTATATTTAAAAACATTAAAATAGCTAGAATTGAAAATGAATTTTATTTTTAGATTATAAAAACAATCTAAAAATTAGATTATATAAAAATGGTACATTGTCATTGTAAAAATAGTACAAACACTACAGAAAAGGATAAAAATAGAGTAAAAATTGTGTCAGTCAGAAATAACACATTATTCACATTTTGGTTTGGTGAATAACATTTCAGACCCGTCTTTCTGCACACACGTCAGCTCAACAATCACTCTTCTATTTCATTCTATGTAGAAAGAATCGTACTTACTTTTTTTTTGCAGTTTTTGGCTGGGGCTGGGTTTGAACCCGCCACCTCCAGCATATGGGGCCAGTGCCCTACTCCTTTGAGCCACAGGCACCGCCCGGTACTTACTTATTAAATAACACCATCATGCACATCATTTGTGTCAATGAATACTGATTTACATCATGATTTTTAATGGCTGTGTAGTATTACATGGTATGGATGACCATAGTTAATTAAAATCATTCCTTATTGAACATATGAAGTTAGTTATGTACAATTTTTAACCATTACAAATAGTGCTGGAATGAATACTTTTGAACATGTAAAAAATACTCTAGAATGAGTCCCTACCAGTAGAATTGCTAGCATGAAAGTATGCTATTTGATGGCTTTCTTAAACTCACTTATTTTATTTATTTATTTATTTATTGTGAAAATGAAGAATGTGGGAAGTAATGTGGGGCCAACTGTTGTATGTAAAGAGAATTTTTTTTTTTTATCACAAACATGTACTCATTATTATATTGGCCAACAGAGACTTTGTTTTAGCTGATAAAATAAATAAATGTCAACATCAAGTAATCTAGATAATCATACTTCCATTTCTAAACATTTTAAAGTATTGGTTTAAAGTGATTTATAACTTTCAAAAATGTCTTAAAAGAAAAAGTTTTGATAGGAAAAATAGCCACATGTTTTAGTTCTATCACATTTCCAGATTCTTTCAGGATAAAGTATTTTCATTAAAGTGTCTGTTGTCTTACAAGCAATGGACAAGAAGATAATAATGTTGATGTAGGAAGTTCGGGTTTACAGCTTCTCATGGAATCACCAACACAGGACAGTCAGATAAATCAGATTTTTAAGGATCTATCCTCAAAAAAAGTAATTAAATTCTGATATCTTTCTTTTGGGACATATGTGAAAATAATTTGTATACATGATGAAGCCATATACAAAAGTATTGTTATGAGTGTCAGCAGAGTGTTGTTTTCCTAAGGTTCTAGGGTAAACCTCAAGAGAAGGCCCTCCTTTAAGGAAACACATCATTGAAATTTAGCTTATATATATATATTTTGTTTTAATTTACAAAGGTGTTATAAAACCTCTATTTTGCTTTTAGTATAGTTTATATAATTTAATTTAATATTCTTTAAAGGCTCCTACCTATTTGGTTGTTAGAAAAATGAGAATTAAATAATTCTTTCTTAAAAGATGGCATCTAAGTTACAGAAAGCCATAGAGGACGGCCTCCTTCTGGTCCATCGTTCAGTTCCCTGGTTCTGCAAATGTGCCTGTAGACATGCCCAGCAGCCTGGCCTGGGGTTCAGCTGCGTGGTGACAATGGGATGAAATGTGGATGCAAGGCTCATATGTACTCTCAAACATCCTTTAGACATTAGCCAAAAGTAACTGTGACTGTAAATTCACCCTGAGAGACGCCTAGTATGAAAGATAAATCTTTCTCAGGGCTGTGAAACATCCAGTGGATGAGAACTGACATAAGTGGACAGCTATTTCATGTACACCGCCCTTAATTGAGTTTTGTGGTGCAAATAGGTCTGGTTCTGAGTAAGCCTAGGCTGAAGTCATTTCTCTGGGAGTCTTGACCTGGAGAAATGGATATGTTTGGGGCTGTGGGCAAAGGGACATCTTGTGGGATGTGAAGGTATCTGCTCCCAGCCTTGCCCGGGCACAAATTTTTACCCCTGTGGAGAACGAGCAGGTGGAAGCTTAGCAACTGTTTTTCATGCAACTCAGGGCATTAGCTGTGCCAGAGTCTAGGTGACAATGTGGGACGGCACAGTGGCTGTTTCTTCTCATAAGTGGACTGGTGTGATAGGGGCAGACACAGAGTGGAAAGGGACCCTGCCCATCCTTGGCAAGGCTGGAGAGAGGATGTGACTGAACACTGGGAGTGGAGGAATATGCTTCATCCACTGCGGGGTCTTCTCAACTAGCAAACTTGGTTGGTGTCCCTGGGGGCACTCCGATTACACTCAAATCTGCAGGATTCCCAGAGCACAGCCTGGGTCCATGTCTCCGACTCCTGGAGGAAGTTGGTGTCCATATATCAAACTACATGTAAACTAAAATAATTACAAATGAGATGACACAGGAATTGCACAACAGCATCTACTGATCAATCACAATGTGTTCCTGGTCTCTATTATTTGTTGAAGACAGATGAACTTAACATAACCCCTCCCCTTACCTCACTTTTTGTTTTCTATTTCCATCACCTGTGTTCTGCAGTGACCCCCAAATCATTCATGTAGCTAAAGTATTGGGTTGCTGCATTCAGTCTAAGATTCTGTCTTTGCAACCACACATGTTTCTATTTCTCACTTGTTTTATCTTAAAGATTGCTCCAGGTGCAGAGTTTGACATGAGGCTTTTTTCCTAAACCCTGACTTGTAGCCTCAAACACTTTCTTTGAACCCATTCCTCCTTAGAACAGGATGCCATTTTGAAGAAAGATGTCAGTGGAGCAGCAGATGAAATCCCTCAACTTTGCTTTGCTTTTCCTGTGCTAGGATTTTCTCTCTCTCTCTCTTAATTTGCTTTTGACCTTGCACAACATGCTGATACTCATATGTAAAAGAGGGGCAATGAACTGGGGATTTCCATTTTTACAGCTTTCAAAAATCCCTTAATCTTCATGAGCACACATACTTAGAATTTTTTTGTTCAATTTTGAGTGTGTGTGTGTGTATGTGTGTGTGAAATACGTGTATGGTGTGCTTAAGTTTCTGTTAATTGATGGGATAAACAGGGACAACTGGCAGGCTGACTTCCCTCTGAAGACGAGAGTGATTTGAGGGACTCATGGCTTCAGAGGATTTTTCACAAAGTACCTAAGCACTTCACAGAAAAGCTACATTAAAAGCTTAGCATGAGAGTGGATGTGTGTCCCGATCCAATAGTTCATTGCAAAGCTAGATTGGAGGAACGCAGCATCAGAACAAATCTTTTTTGCTTATATTCTGCAGCCAATTTTCTCAATAATCCTTTAAAGTTTAAAATCCAGTTGTTTTCGTGAGTACTTAATTTTCTTACATTGTTCCATGCCCTTGCGTTTAGTGCTTAATCACATGGTGTCAATTTTATGAGTTTTCATAGTGTAAGGTTTCTCCCTAAGAAAATATAAGTCCCATAAAGGCAGGGAGTAGGTTTTACATTTCTTTTGTCTGATGATTCATCTTCAATGAATATCCAAAAATTGTCTGTTCTTAGTCCTTTTACTAACTAGTTGGTACCACGTTTAATATGGGTCAGAGAAAGAGAAAACATTTTTAGTTTAAGAAAACCTAATGGGTACAAGGATGAAAATTTACAGCAAATGAATCTTTGAGTTATCTGAGACATCAAATCATTTTATGCCATTCTTGGGTCCAGTATCATGGCTAATTGGGAATTGCCTGCAATATAACTGCATGAACTCTCTTGGTTATCCACTAGGATGGATCAGTCACAAAGTCTCTGCTTCTGTCTTATAAACTCCAGATGTATGTCTGAGATTAATTCAGTCTTTTCCCTCCCTGTTACCATTTTTTTTTCTATTGCATCTAGGCACCTTTCAAGCAGCTGGAGTGGAAATACCAGTATGTTCTTCTCTGATGCCTGATTGTTTCATTCTTTGTTTTATTGTTTTATTTTCTTTTTGCATGCACAAAAGTTTCTTGGCATGTTTCCATGATAACATTTTAAAACATTCCATGAAATCTCTGCGTCAGGGTCAAAGGAAGACTATGCATGAGAGATCATAGCAAAGATTTTGCCAACTCACCATCATGGCCCGTGTTAGAAGATACTAACATTTAGAAATTCTAAATAAATGAGAGTTGAGATGGGACATGGACCAAAAATCACTTTGTTCACAAATCCCATTTTAATTCAGTGACCTTTTTCCCTCTCCACTGTAGCAAAATACAGTGAGTATACAGATTTACTTAATAAAGAGAAATTTCCCTTGAGGTGCAGACATGCATTGACAGGTTAAAACAATTGGCAGGAGTAGGTCTCTGTGCAAAGTAAGATGATTGTGGAATGGCAACAGCTGCTCAAAGTTGGGAAGCATTAATGGGACCATAAAACCTTAGAACTTAAAAGAGACATCTCTTTTGATAGAATGTGCCTGGAGAAGGAGAATTTTTGTTTTTTTAGTGATAAACAAGTATCTTATGAGACCTACTGAAATCTAAATAAATCATTGTTGGTCACCATTATGCAAAGAAAAAAAAATTTTTAGTTTACGTAAAATCTTCTTTTTTGTAACTTCAACTCATTGTTCCAAGCTCTACTTTGGAGAAAAATATAGAATATCTACTTCTTCCCATGACAGCTGTTCAAATAAAGATTTTTCTAGAAATTGTGATTCTTTTCATCTCATTATTCTTCTAATGGAACACATCTAATTTGAAGCCCTAGCTAGACCTGTACATGAACCTGATAGTAGTTAGGGTCCTATATCTAGTTAGGGTAATAAGTAAGACATTAGGGCTTTAGTTGGCCAACCTCACTACTAATCATCCCTGAGATTCAGTGGTTATAATGCAATCTCAGGCACTCATTATCAGGAAAATATTTTCCTAAACACATGGGCATTATTTTTGTTTGTAGTTTTGATGTCATCATAAGAATTTTGTTTCATGTGATTTTCTGAGTTGGGTCCATAAGCATTAGAAAAAACTATTTCATGGTAAAATCAACCATACATCCAAGATTTATGGGTTTCAATTCATTTTTAATATCAGCTTCTGGTATTCATTTTAATTCTCCAAGTATATATTTATCATTTGCTTTGTGCAAATACTATGCTAGATTCTGGGGTAAATAAGACATTGTCTTTGCTCTTAAGAAACTGAAATTCCTGTGGAAGAGGCAGATTTATAAATGTTATACTGGGTGACAAGGAAGGACTACATAATGTATTATAAAATAAAAATCATGAAGAAATTAATTCTGTGAAGTAGCATCAGGGAGTAATAAAGAGAAGTGTTAATTTTCAAACTAGACTCTGATGTCTGAGTTGGACAAAGACATCTCAGACTTAGGGAGCACCTTAAGCAATGACTTAGAGGCTCTTGGTACCTTCAGTGAGTGGTAAGAGATTTGCGAAGAGGAGACTCTTTTGAGAACATTTCCAGTCTGGTGCTATAGGGACCTCTTTTATAAGTATTGTGAGAAATTTCAGTGAATTATGCATAAGATAGAATTAAGTCACATAGAATTCAAAATATTTCTCTTAAGCTTTCTTTCCTTAATTGTTTTGTCTCTCTGCATGCCCTAAAGCTCATTGGCATGTTCTGGAGTAACAATTAAAGCTTTACACTCATTTTCCACAGTTTTCATAAAGTCTTTGTGTCAGAGCAAAAGGAAAACTTTGTGAGAAAAGCCGTAAGGAAGATCTTGCTACCTCACCATGATGGAAAGGATCAAAAGATTCTAGTTTTCAGATCCTCTTCAGTTTATTAGCTCAGAAATTGAGAATAACCAGGGTTCAATGTCACTATCTTTTTTCTTTCAAATACATCATCTTATTCATTCTGTTTTTCCCAAATTCTTGTTAAAGATTTATAAGCAGGAATGTGACACACAGTCTGGGACACACGTGGAAAGGTGACTGATGACAACGTGGACATGAATTGAAAGGCATGATTACCACACTGCATGTAGCAAATGATAAGCTTCTGTATCAGGCCAATAGCACTTGTGCTGAAAAGGAAGAAACCCAGCCGAATTAGAAATACACAGCATTTGGGTGGCAGGATCAAGAGAGGAGTGGACGTTAATATGGATGACAAAGGGATAGATACTGCATTTATCGAAAGGTTTTAATCAGAGAATGAAGAGTAATTATAGGGAAAAGAAAATGAATTTCATTTTAAACAAATCGAATTTGAGTTATCTATGGGACATACACAGGGAGCTGTTCCTTGGAGAGTTAAGAGTATCATTCTGGGTTCAGTAGAATGGCCCGTGCTGGAGAAAATATAGGGATAGTACCTGAATTGCAAGAAGCAAGAAGCAAAGAGAACAGAGTGTGTACAGAAATGTTGGGAGGACTGATAGACTATTGACAGAGAAAGGGGAGCCAATGAAAGAAGCTAAAAGAAGTCACTAGGAATATAGAAAGAGAAGAAGTATTTCTGATAAGTCAACAAAGGAGAATATTTCAAAGTATCCAGATATTGCAGGGTTCAAGGAAGAGCACGGTCAGAAGACCACGCATTTGACACCTACAAGGAAGGGTTTGGGTGGCCTTTTCTCAGTAAAATGATCAGAATGGAAGCCACATAGTAGTTGACTGGGAAGTGATAAGAACAAGTGGAGACTCCGTTTTGACAATTATATTTAATAGCATAGCTGCTAAGATGGCAAATAGGATGTGATTGGTGAGAAGAAAACAGAAGAGTGAAGACGGCATCTATTTGAGGGAAAAGAAGGTGTAGGAAAGTGTTTCCTAGAACACAGGAAGGAGAGTGATGGAATGACTGGGAGTTAGGCAGGGTGGCTACGCTTATAGCAAAATTAGAGGATTTAGGACGAAGTAGAATCTACTGAAGTTAGTGCTCGTTACGTTTATGTTTTACATATTACATTTTGATATTTGGAAGTATTCTTTATACGATAAAAAAATATTAGATGCAAAAAAGTTCTACAAAAAAACAAATGAATAAGGTCATCTGAAAGCCTTCTCAAGCATTTGAGCCATGAATTGTGAATTTCTAGTTATTGTTTTAAATTTAAACTTTTAAATTTTACTTTGGGCAACAGGAGGAACATAGAGCTGAGTAATTATAATTTTTGGTTCATAGAACATTTCTTAAGTTATTTTTAATAATATCATAAGCAGTGTAAACCCAGTTTCCCAAACAAAAACTGGGATAATACCCTATGTCTGATGTTACGGAATCCCTGCCTCCAGTATATCACCCTACCGCTCTGCACCTGGGGGAACCATCATTCTGAGCGGCTTCATCATTAGTTGCTTTTGAAAATACAGTTTCATTGAATATTTATGCGTTCCTAAGAAGCATTTTTCTTTTAGTTACTTGTAGTTTTATACAAAGGATATCATGCTGTACTAGGCATGTAGTCTTGGGAGACTTTCTGGTTTTTGCACTGAAGTCATTATCGCTAGGACATATCCATGTAGGTGTAACTCTAACTGCTCTGTTTTGTCTCATGGGTAATATTCCATTGTGTGACTAGCCCACAATTTTTACTCACCATTTTCTTGTTGATGGGCATCTGGGATGTGTCAGAGTTTTGCTACGTGAACAGTGCCACTAGAATATGTTTCCTGTTGTGCATGGGCAGTTGTGGGTCACAGGTTCATGAATGACCAGGGTTAGGAGAAAATGCCAAACTCTTTTCTAAATTGATGTATGATTTTATATTTCCACCAACCATTGTATGAAGTGTGGCTCCATAACTTCTCAATACTTGAATTATCAAACCTAATTTTTGCCATTTTTCTGGGTTTAAAATGGTATAAAACAAGACCTTATTGTAGTCTTGATTTGTGCTGTGACCACCAGGTGAGATGACTGTCTCCTCATACATTTGTTGGCTCTATGTATGAGGAGATAGTCATACATATGTGTTTTCTCTCCTGTGAATTGCTTATTCACACCTCTTTAGAACTTTTTTATTAAAGTGTTTATGTTCTTATCGATTGGTAAAAGTGTTTTATATCTTCTTCATATTAAACCTTGTCAATTATATGTTGAGTGAATAACCTCTCAATTTTATAACTCATGTTTTCATGTTATACAAGGTTCCTCTTTATGAATAATTTTAATACATCAAATTTAATCAACTTTTTCTTTCTTTCTTTTTCTTTTTTTTTTTTTTTTTTTTTGCAGTTTTGGGCCAGGGCTGGTTTGAACCCACTACCTCTGGTATACAGGGCCAGTGCCCTACTCCTTTGAGCCACAGGCACCACCAATCAACTTTTTCTTATATAGTTAATGTTTTTAGGTCTTGTTAGAGAAATATTTTTCCTATGCCAAGGTCTAGGAAATATAAATCTATATTTACTATTAGATCTTGAGTCTCACATTATTATTATTATTATTATTATTTTTTTTTTTTTTGCAGTTTTTGGCTGGGGCTGGGCTTGAACCCACCGTCTCTGGTATATGGGGCAGGCGCCCTACTCCTTGAGCCACAGGCACCGCCCTGAGTTTTTTTTTTTTTTTTTTGAGACAGAGTCTTGCTTTGTTGTCCAAGTATGAGGACAGTGGCAGGATCATAGCTCACTACAGCCTCAAATTCCTTTAGTGATCCTCTTGCCTCAGCCTCCTGAGTAGTTGAGACTACAGACACCGACCACTATACTCAACTAGTTTTTCCACATTTTCTAGAGGGGAGAAGGTATCTCACTATTTTTCTCAGGTTCGTTTTCCCAGCATTATTTACAATTTTTTTTTTGAGATGTTTTACCACATATATTTGTTACAATAAACTTTTAATTTTTTTAGATAATGCAATTCTTTAAATTCAAGACCATTTCTGTTTTCAAAAAGTCTTGGAGATTAAAAGTAATGTGATTTAAAACCAAAAAACCAAAACAAGCCCTTAAATTCAGACAATTCAATTGTGGTAATCCCCTGACTGAATTGGTATTAGAGTTTGTGACATAACAGATGAGAATCCAGCATTTTAATTTTCAAATTCTTCACCCATAGTTTGCTTTGGGGATAAGAACAGTAGAAACAATTTAGCCAAAACCAAAACCTGTGTCTGCATGTGTATGCTTGTTCCTTATTATATGTGACTTCCAGACAGCAACACTAATGAAATATTGCAATCTTTAAGGACAATTTTCTGTTGCTGGTCAGATATTATCACTTATGATTTTAAAAGAAATACTTCATTATTCCAAGAATCATTTCTCTAGTCTATTCTGAGACACTGACAAAAAAGATTCGTGGTAGAATCATTTTGGTATAATGTAAGGAGAATAAAATGATTGTAAAATATTTGCAAAAATAGCAAAGTATCCAGCCTCTCCCCACTAAACTTTTACATTCTGTCACTTTTCAAAGTCAGAGAATAAATGATTTAGAGAGATGTGCAAAATGACAGTTTTTCCATCTAATGGTCGAGTTAGGTCAGAAGGAAATTGACTGAAGCCTCCCTGCTGCATGATCCTACCTTGAACAATCTTGCCCTTTCAGCTTTTTACACAAACCCTCTGCAATGCAAATTTCTTGCTATACCAATCTCCTAGAAACTGAAAGTTCTTTTTCTCAACTTTTAAAAAGGCATTTCTTTAACAAAGAAGCCAACACTGTAATTCCAAATTGTGACCGGATGTCTAAATGTCTGCAGAAAAAAAGTCTTTTTATTTTATCATGTCACATGTGCCCAGGTGTGTATATTTATATAATTTGTTTATATATAATAGATTGCAGTATAGGAAAGACCTTGAGCAGACCTCCAGATGTATTTGTCTTAGTGGCTCACGTAATAGGTAATGTATTTTACAGAGTATCTCATAGTATTCTGTTCTTTGCTGGTTAAGATTGTGTTCACATAGAAATGGAAAGAGGTTTATCACTAGCAACAGGTTTGATTTCCTTAAAAGGCAGTTGTTTCTTTTTTCCTTTGCTTCTCTAGAGAATTGGCTATAAACTGGGAATAGTTATCCTCTGACTCATGTGCTGAGCTGCACACAGCCTGGAGAATTCAGATAAAATGATAATGAAACAGACCCTAATTTGACTATGTGGAGCAAGAAAGTAATTTCTAAAAGGAAATTTACAGACTGCATTTTCTTAAATCTATTTTGTAGATAAAATAAATTATTCCTTAAAAAAAACTTAATTCAAACATGAGGATGAGGTTTTCATTTGCCTTTTAAACTCAATATATTTAATTTGCTAAAAGTCATGGCGTCTTATAATTATATTAGGTAGTGATAATTTAATTCGTATTCAAATCTTTCAAAGGTAATGCAATGACTATTTTAGATTTCTAAGTCCACTGAACTACAAATTAAAAAATGTTAAAGTATTGTTAGAAATATTATTGTATCAACTGGACTGCAGAGGCTAAAATGAAGATCATTATACAACTAAATGTACATTTTAAAAATTCTGTAGCAACACCAAACAGAAATGGTCTTCTCCATTCTCAGCAAGGTGTTCTTAGTGAATGCACCCTTTGAATGCAGCTGCTGGCTCCCTCGGGCGCACAAGATGGCTTCATTCTTACTTCTCCTTCAAAATGCAGTTCTCTCCTCCTTCCACCTGGTTAATATTTGTCACTGCCCCAGATAGACAATCTTGGCCCAAATGAATGACCTCATCTTAGTGTTTTCATAACACCCTCTGCAGGTGTTTGTCACTTAACACAGTGTTTCACAATTACCTGCTCACATGGGCTGTTTCCCTGCCTACCCTGGAAGCCCCTGAGGGTTATGGCTGTATCCTGTCCATCTTTGCACTCTGGTGTCTAACATATGCTTATAGAATGGTTAAATAAATGAGAAAAGACTGAAGGTCAAAGGCAAACTCACATGGAAAATGGCTCTCTGCACTTCAGTGTAATTTTTATCCATTGAGTAATTCCAGTTAACCGTGTATAGATTTTTTACTCTTAAGTTGGTTTTGTTACCTTTTTTAATCTTTAGATCCTAATCAGATGCTGTCTCAAGTAGACATACCTCCATGTGATGGACAGGGGTATTTCTTTGTCTCAGGAAATCCTCATGTGTGTTTTAAAAGAAAAAGTTGGTAGATGACTCCTTTATCCTTCCAAAGAATCCTGGAGAAATGTTAGAGGTTACTTACTATTCTGATGGGGTTGTCAAATAGCTTTTGCTCTTAACTCTTTTCTTTTTCTTTTTCCTTTCCTTTTCTCTTTCCTTTTCCTTTTCTTTTTCTTTTCTTTTCTTTCTTCCCTTTGTCCCTTCCATTCTTCTTTCTTTCTTTTCTTCTTTCCCCACATATTTGCTACCTACACATTTTACTAGGACCTACATATTCATACAAAGAGACATAAGCCTTATTTATTCACGAGAGCAGAGGCGATGCTAACAGCCTTTTCCAGTACATTAACTCCTGGCATTTTCTGATTTCTGTTATTTGTGAATATAAGTCTGCTATTATAACAGAATATAGAGATATAGTGTTGTTTCACTTTTTTGTTTGTTTTTATTTTTGTTATTGTTTTACATTTTAAACTCGAAGGGAAAGTGTCCTGTACTAATCACACTATATTCAGGGATCCCAGATAGCTAATAGACTCCCATCCATCAAAAAGAAATAAAATATTTTTACTGCCATTCACATTGTATAGTATCATTTAGCCTTTTGGACTAGCCAGCCTTATCCATCTTTAATTATACATCTGTGCTAATAGCATAAAGCACATCTTTTAAATAATATAATACATTCCATGGACATATAATAAAAGTACTGTGGTACTAAGGGTTCATATATTTTGGAAAAAGTCTTCTCTGTCATAGGCAGCATTATGAAATGCTTTCAAGCTTCAGAAAATTAGTACTTGAGCCATATTTCACAAGTGATATATAGTCTAAGAACCCAAATATTGACCTTTTAGGATGCTCCCAAGTTCTAAGTCTGAACAAGATGGATAGTGGGCCATCTCTTCTAGAACGTAGATGCTGGCTGTTTCTGAATGCAGCCTGCAGATCCCGTGGGGCGATATCCAGCTCTTAACATTGATGTAGCCTTGAACTGCCTTGAGTATGCAGCTCCTTCTCAGCTTCCTGAACCTCTCCTTATGGAAAAATCCTTCACAAGGAAAGGACAGATATTTCAAAAGTCTGTTCTCAAAAAACCTGAGTTCATGTGGCAACATGTTTTTTAAGAAAGTCTTGAGGGGATTGTTATGCTAAGTTTCCATTAGCGCTGATCTCAGCTGGAATAATTTGCACTACTCCCTAATTCATGTTTCAATATGTATGTAGTTGACAGGAGCTGTCTAGATACATCAGATTTTACATATCTATCAGTAAATCAAAGATTTGAACGTGAAAGGCAATACCCTGGTGCTTTGTGTGGGTGTATAGCATTCCCCAGCAGATTAAGGGCCAGCAGATCAATGCAAAGCCACAGACATATATCAAAAAGCAATTTCTTCTGTTACAGGTATGTCATTACTCCAGGACTGTACATGTCTGCAGGAATCTTTTGCCCATTTTTCTCGAACATGGGAAATCTAGAATTAGCAGAAGAGGATCATATAGTATAACTTAAATGAAAAATACAGACAATTTAATGTTGGCTTTTAGATGTTATCATGTGGGAACCAGGAGATTTTAAGTTAATTCTTTAGGAATAACATGACTCTTAAGAGGATGGAAATATTTCCCCAAATATGCACCTGTGTGTTGGCAACACAGAAGCCACCAGGGGATTCAGAGAAAAGAAAGTCAGGCCCCTGGTCGGGATTGTTGGATGGGTCATGCACACTGCCTACGCAGCCACTGTGAAGTGTGGAAGAAACTCCAGAGTGATAGGGAGAAATTTTCTTTCTGATTGTCTTCTCTGGCCAGGTAAAACCTGGTACTGGGAAATTTCAGTCTATCTTGCTCCCATCTCTGCTAGTTTAAAAGTAGATTTTTCTTTTTTCTTTTTCTTTTTTTTTTTTTTTTTTGAGCTTTGCACTTTCATATTTGCCTTTAACATTTTTCTTAAACAATAGGAAAAGAGAAAGATACAAAGCATTTTGATGTGTTGGCTGCATAACAGAGTCTGTCTTATATAAACCAAAAGATAAAAGAAACAATGTGGATGGAAATGCCAAGGCAGGAAAATTTTCACTAAGTCAAGGAAACCACCAGCTTGACAGCTGCTGTCTCAGTCCTTCTCAGAAGGCAGAATGTTAAGTACAGTGACAGTTTTGTTTAGCTTAGTTGTGAAAGCAGGCAAGAGAAATCTGACACATTAGAATCCACACAAAATCACACACAGAAGAAAAAACTTTAAAATTTAAGGACCTAAATATGCAAAAGGTCCAAGTGTTTTGACAAATATAACTAACAGGTTATGTTTTGGTGAAGCTGATTATTTTTTTACTAAGCTGCTTCACAGTAGACTAATCACTATCTGAGGGAAAATGTAGGGTCACAGTCGGAGCAGTCATACTCCTAAGAGGCCTGGTGTTGTTAATCTAGTAACTTATATCTTTTGAAGTTGAGTGGGTTTAGATGCTTAGTTTAAAATGATTTTTAAAAGTTGGTAGTAGAATGTGGCCTGACCAATAAAAATATCAGCAAGCAAACTAGGAAGTGACGGAATATATGCTCCAGGTATAATTATGTGAGTGCTCAAATTCACCCAGATATATGGAGCTTGTATCCAGTGAACTGATCCAATAGTCTTGGGCATATTAACTGCTCACTTCCCTCTATATATAGCAACTGAGAGAATTGAGTATATAGGAAGTCTTAGAATTATCTTTGAATGATATTAAATTTTACAACATTATCTGCAATCCACTTATTCTTTTTGTTGCTCTAAGTATCTTGGCACTCTCCTTTGGTGGTCTCAGGAAATCTTTTCAAATCAATTATTTCTCAAGAAAAGACATTTTTACTTTAGCATTAACATACATACATGGTTCTCCTATATTAATTAAGTGGTTCTAGAAGTATTTGATTCTTGATTAGGTAGAAGATATCCACATTAGTTTGAAGGGAGTTATTATCTTCAGAAATCTTTCTATAAATCACTCTTCATAAGTTCTCCTTTTCGGGATGTGTCCAAGTTTCCCAGAAACTGTTCAAAGACTTTCCCATAAGGTGCTGGGCTGGTCTTCTTATGGTCTCTGGTTCTCTGGCTGGCATCAGATTCAGCTTCATTCTCCTCATTGTCCTCTGCATTCGTGGAACTGGCATCCAACCCATGGCAGATAGATCTTATGGCTGGAACAGTAAGTGCGTCAAACTGATCTACTTTCTGCAAATCAATAGCCACAGAAATGCGACCTGTTTTAGCATGAACAGTAAAAGGGCTCTTCAGTAAATGATTGATTCCTTTGGTAACATTGATATCCAGCCGTGGAAAACAGTACTGGACCATAATCTCCCATAGCCAGGGCCCACATTTTTCATTTTTCACGTTACTCTGATATTTGCTAGCTGCTTTCTTCAAATGCTCCCAACGGTGATGTAAATTGTGAGACTTTGGGAAGTTTTGTTGACCCATCCCATGCTGGGTCTGACTTTGTAACTGAAGCAGCACTGATTTATCCTCTGTCAGCCCCTCTCCTTAGACTGAGAACTCCTTCTTGCAGGCAGAGGGCAGACACCACACTGTCCTTCTGCATCAATTCTGTGCTCTTTCTGGAATCATCGCCCTTTCTCTTCCCTGTCTCAGAAAAACTGCAAAATGCTCATGCAAATTAACTCCCTTGCTTGGTCTCTCTAGTTTGCCCAACAATGCACAGCCTTGCCTGGACCTTTGCAGGTGCCAGGCAGGGAGGCAAGATGAAATTCCTGCCACAGATAGTTTCAACATTTTAAAACTTCAAAATTTGACATTATTCAGGGTATTTACTATTCATTTTCTAACTCCTAGCAATGACTGGATTTTCCTTATTTTATATTATTCACAAGACATAAAATGCCAGAATCAGAAAGAACCCTAAAGATTACCTTGACCAACCTGTCTTTGGACAGAAGAAGTAACAAAGGCCCAGAAAAGTAAAGTGAATTATTCAAAGCTATAAACCCAGGTAGTATCTGAACTGAGTCTAGAATGCAAGAGCCCTGACTCTCAGACAAGTATTTCTTCCCCTATCGTGTTCTGTCCCAGGGCTTTCTTGAAGTTGTATAAGAGAAAGAGAGACAAAGAGGTGTGTTCTTAGGGTTAAAACATTTAGCCCTGTCTGCTAGAAAAATAGAATTGTCAAGAAAACTGTCTGCAATTATATACTCTAGCACAATACTGTGTAGGACCGTGTGTGTGTGTTTGTGTGTGTGATAGAGGTCTAATGTTCTGTACATGACTAATTCCAGAGCTTGCAAAGGCTATATGGCTACTGACATCTAGTAATTGTTATTGGATGGATGGATGGATGGAAGGATGGATGTATGGGTGGAAGAAAGGAAGGATGAAAAGAAAGAAAGAAAGAGAGAGAGAGAAAGAGAGAATTTGAATTTTACTGCCCAAAGCAATATATAATTTTAATGCAATACCTATTAAAGCTCCATTGTCTAAAGATCTTGAAAAAATCATACTTTGTTTTATATGGAATCAGAAAAAACCTCGAATAGCCAAAACATTACTCAGCAATAAAAACAAAGCAGGAGGAATAATGAAGTATTCTTAAAAAGTTTTTGAGTGACACCACTTTCCTCCTGTAAGGATGTCTTCTCCCCAACTCCCCTGGTTGATAGTGTTTTGTTGTCTTCATTAGAGGTTCTGTGAAAATCACCAGTCATTGAAGGACAGTATTCATTCAGCATCTTCCTTGTTCATAGTAGACTCCCTTTACATTCTTCCATGGTAAGATACTTTTTAAACTTTGGTTATTATGACACATATTTTCCTTCATCCCCCCTATCTGCCTTTTTTGTTACAGCAGGATTTCAGTGCTAACCCAAGCTTTTCCTCTGGGTCTCTTCTCATCAATTCTCTACACACTTTTCTCTTTACAATTAGATTGTGTGCAGTTAATTATGACATGACATTGGTACTTTTGTCTTACCTAGATCCGTTTCCAGAAGGACTGTAGTGTTCCAAGTTTTAGGAGAACATTGATTATATTTTACTATGAAACTCGAGTGGCTCAAGAATGTGTCTTCCCTGAGACAGACCCACATTCTTACAGAAACCGAGCTCAGGTGTGATGGATGGGCTTGTCTACTCACTTGTGCATTCATTCTTTTGTTCATTGTTTCTCAATGAAGAAATGTTCTTTTAAAAAAAATTTATAATTTTTTTGTAGCAATCTTGATATGTTGCCTACGCTGTTCTCAAACTCCTGGCCTCAAGTGATCCTCCTACTGTGGCCGCCCCAAATTCTAGGAATACAGATGTAAACCACTGTGTCTAGCTGAAAAAATTATTAAACCCCTACATATATTGAGTACTACAAAGAAGAATTTGCTGTCTTGAATACTAATATTTTATAGGGCTTTTATAAAATATTACTTAAAAAAATATGTTCTATTGAAACTAGATTTGGAGGCATAGCTAACATTGGCTGAATTATATTCTGTAGGACCACAATGCTTATGTTTCTTTGTATGCAGTATGTACCAAAAAGGATCAGGAGGGGAGGATTTATTCGTTCGTTCACTCAACAAATATTGATTGGAGGGCCTCTTGTTTGTGGGATGCTTCTCTAAGCTTTAGAGATACTTTTTTTTTTTTTTTTTTTATTTAGACAGAATCTCACTTTGTTGCCCTCAGTAGAATGCCATGGCATCATAGCTCACAGCAACCCCAAACTTGGGCTCAAGTGACTCTCTTGCCTCAGCCTCCCGAGTAGCTGGGATTATAGGTATTACAGGTGCCCACCACAACAACGCCTAGCAATTTTTTTTTTTTTTTTCTTTTAAGAAACCAGGTCTGGCTCTTGCTCAGTCTGGTTTTGAACTTCTGAGTTGAGGCAATCCACCCGCCTCCGCCTCCCAGAGTGCTAGACGTGAGTCACCGTGCCTGGCTTTCTGAACAAACAAAATTCTCTGCTCTCTTGTAGCTTATATTTAGTGGAGACACATAATAAACTAAACAAACACGTTTGTACCTAGTGTGTCAGACAGTAACAAATAGGCAGAGAAGGAAGCTGCGAAGGGGAAGGAGAAGTGTAGGTTGTGATGTTAAAAAGCGCCCTGCTATGGACCGGTAAAGTGTCGCTCCCAAATCCATCTGTTGAAAACCTAATCACCAAAGTGATAGTGTTAAGAGGGGGGGCCTCTGGGAAGCGGTTAGATCATGAAGGCAGAGTTTTCACAAACGGGATTAGTGACCGTATAAAAGAAAGCTAGGTACTCCCGTCTATCTGTGAGGACACAGTTAGAAGGCTCCATCTGAGAACCAGAAAGCAGGCCCACCCCAAACACAGAATCTGCTGATGCCTTGATTTGGACTTCTTGGTCTCCAGAATTGTGAGCAGTGTTTGTTGATAATAAGCCATCTAGTTTATGGTATTTTGTTACAGCAGCCTGAATAGACTGAGACAGGCTACCAGAAAAGGTCTCCCTGTATGTGGTTTTTAGAGTAAAGTACTGAAAGAGTGAGGGGCTGGCCCAGGGAGACTTGGGGCAGTCCAGGTGAAGGTCTGGTGCAGGAGCAGCCAAGAGGACACTGTGGCCAGACCAGTGATGGAAGGGAGAGAGCAGGAAGGGGGTACCCAGGGGCCAGAGCACAGGGCCAAGGGAAGCAGGCTTTTCCTCTCAGTGGAACAGGCAAGAAAACTTACGCTTTAACAAAATCACTGTGGCTGCTGTGTTAAGGCTGTAGGAGAATAAGAGTAAGAGAGACCAGTCAGGACCCCCAATCCAACCCCCTCACACCACCCACGCCACCATCAGGGGAGAGAATGATGGTGGCAGTGGGTGGTGTGAGGGGGTTGGATTCTGGAGGTGTAGCCGACAGTATCTGCTGTTGGGTGGGATGTAGGAAGTCAGCAACAGAAGAGTCAGGGAGGACAGCAGAGTATTTCACCCAAGTACCTGAAACCCAAGGTCACTATTAATTGAGCTGGGCGAAGGCTGCAGGAGCAGCTTTGAGGGTGATCAGGAGACTGGCTAGGACATACTATTTGGGAGCATTTTCAGACAGCCAAGTGGAGATGTCAAATCTGATCTGTGGTTTGAAATTCAGGGGAGAAAACTAGATTGGATTAAAAACTTGAAGTTGAATTTTCCATCAATGGCTTCCTAGAATGTTTATAAAGTTGAATGAAATTCCCTTATTCATATAAAGTTAAATGAAGTAAAAGTTTCAGAAACATCCTTCATAGCCTCAGTTAGTTGCCAACAATCCCTTTGCTGTTTAGAGTTGGGAAAGGGCAATATAGTGAAACGGAAAATGCCTTTGACATTATATAGACCTGTTGGAATCCCTGCTCTATCACATTATAAGGTGGGTGACCTTGTTACTGAACTTCTCTGAGCCTCCATTCCTTCTTTAGAAAAATGGCCAATCAGCTGTATACCTTTGGGGTGGTGTGCCCTTCTTTCTCCCCCACTCAAACCCAGAGGGACCTCAGGACTGTGTGAGGCTAGAATTTGATCGTGAATAACTGGTCCACATGTGCAGAACTGGGAAGTGCTGAATGACATGAGCTCTTTCTCTCTGTTGACAGAGACTGCTCGCATGGTATTTATAGTGAAATGTCTCTCCAGCGCTGACTAGGATATCCCCAGGGAGAGGGGAAGTGAGCAGTGTGAGGAGAGAGCGTCTGGAGAGTATGAAGGGGTCTGTGACCTGTGTTCCACTTCACACAGGTGTAGTACTGGCCTCACCAATGCATGTTAAGTTGAATTCCTCCCCATTTTGTGTAACTTGCTATTTACATCTAGGAACCCTTTTTGGCATGTAAGTCTTTAAAACCATACACAGTTTCTGAGGGAAATCCCAAAGGTATTAAAAGTTTTGTCTCGAGATGGGTCTTGAATATTGATGAGCTTCATGCTTCAGACACTGATGCTGCAGAGTCCAACCAGCTCATTAAAGGATCAGAGGTGGCACCCCAGGACCAGAATATTCTGTCCCATGAACTTAATAAAGAGATCTCTTGATTGAAATCTCACATTAGTGTAAAAACATGGCCTTTATGTTCCATGAGCCAGAATTTTAGCAGTCTTTTTTTTTTTTTTTAATTTATTTTTTTTATTGTTAAATCATAGCTGTGTACATTAGGTTTTAGCAGTCTTGAGTCTCTTTCTAACCAGCTTCATTCCTGACTGAGGGGTCTGCAGAGCTGCAGCAGAGAGGCAGTGAGGCCAGGTACCAGTTCACAGAGGAGTGGCTCTCAGTAATGGCGTCCCTTTCTTGGTAAAACCTCAGGAGACCTGTTACTCTGCCTCCTTCTTGAATTCTTTCTAGTGGCTTGGGAACACCCCACACCTCGAGTCTGGAGAAGCTTCCAGGCGGTTTGAGTGGGTTCTCCCATCATCCTTCCCAGCTCTGCTCAAGTGTATCCTGTGCTCAGACCCTGCACCAGCCTTTAGGGCCTGGGGAAAGAATAGTTCATAATGGCTCATTTCCCCCAACACCTCTTGCTTTGCTCTGTGCTTAGAACTGTGTTGGAAATAGATTTTAAAGTCTTGCTTCTGGAACCTGAGGCCCAAGGACTCCAGAGTCAGAGCCTTGGGGGGTGCAGATTTCCCACTGTCTGTGCACTAGAGACTTGGAACCAATTTTTCTTAAAAGTTAAAGGGAAGGAAGATTCTGCCAGGCTAAAGTTAAGCCATGGATTTAAAAACTAAATAAGTGAATTGTTATTTTTTTAAGCAACTTCTCCATGTGCCTGAGAAGCTTACTCTTGGGAAAGCTCCGGGAGAATCAGTAGTCTAGAACCACCTCCCACACAGACAGGGAAGGCGGTGTGCCCTTGTTTCTCTCCTTCTCAAACCCAGAGGGACCTATGAATTATTCCAGCCTGAGCCTGTGATGAAATTCCCCATGAAGTCACATGGCGATGTCATTATAGGTGACTGTGAGGAGATCTCAAGAGATTTAATGACTGTTTTCTTTGGGGCCCTAGAGCTGTGCAAAAGGAGGTGCATTCTTGATTTTTAAAGTTTAAAGTCATAATTACTTTTTTTTTTTTTTGAGACAGAGTCTCACTTTGTCACCCTCAGAAGAGTGATATGGTATCATAGCTCACAGCAACCCCAAACTTGGGCTCAAGTGATTCTCTTGCCTCAGCCTCCCAAGTAGCTGGGACTACAGGCGCCCACCACAATGCCTGGCTATTATTAGAGATGGGGTCTCGGTCTTGCTCTGGGTGGTCTTGAACCCTCCAGCTCAGGCAATCTACCACCTTGGCTTCCCAGAGTGCTAGGCTTACAGGTGTGAGCCACTGTGCCTGGCCCTGTGATTAATTTTCTTCTGATCATAAAAATAATGAATGTTGATCTAGGCAGATGTAGGTTTTGTGGGTCCCAAAGCTTATACAGTTTGGGGGTAGTTATTTAAGCAAAAGAATAAAAAAATTATGAATTCAAACTTAGCTATGCCTTAATTATTTATTTTGATAGGACCCATGTAAGTAGAGGGCCTAAAGTTGAAGCTTCATGAGCTTCACATTAAATGAGCCTTTTAACCCCATGTCTTTAGAAAATGTGTTAATTCTTTTTTTTTTTTAAATAAAAACCTTTATTGAGATATAACTCACAAAGCTTATAATTTGCTGATTTAAAGTATAGAACACCATAGCTTTTAATATATTCACAGAGTTGTGCAACCATCACCCCAATCCACTGCAGAACATATTCATCACTCCAAAAAGAAATCCATTAGCACTCACTTGCCACTTTCCTAGCTTCCTACCCTCTGGAAACCATAGATCAATCTGTTGTCCTTACAAATTTGCCTATTTTGGACATTTGATATTAGTGGAGTCATACAACATATGGTCTTTTGTGACTGGCTTCTTTCACTTAGTGTAAAGTTCATCCATGTCATACCATGTAGCACTGCTTCCTTTTTATTGCTTAATAATATTTCATTTTTTGGGTATACCACAATTTATAATCCACTCATCACTGAATAAAATGTCTTAATTCTTTAAGTCCTCTTGAGACACCATTGGTGGAGTCCCTATTGAAGGAGAAACCCCATCTCCTCGGTGTCATCCTTAGCTCTTCTTCTTCTGTGTTTCTTAGCTTCCCCCCCACTCCCAGACTCTGGTTGTACAGGAAATTAAAACAAGGGCAGAGCTGGTGAGATGGAAGTCATCATTGCCGCTGGGTTACTGAAAGCTCCCAGGTCATGGACTCTGTGATGTAGGGCCCTGTCTGCGGAGATGATCTGGTAGCAGCTGAAGGTGGAATTTGGGCCAAGGGCGTGAGCCACTCTGAGGCATTGTCGAAGGGCCATATTCTTCCCAGGAGTGCTGATGATGACAAGTTCAAGGAAGATGGAGAAGGAAAGCTGAGTCTACTTTTGAAACTTGAGTTTATGCTTACATCTGGGAGGAGGAGGGAAGGGATTGAACCCAAAGAAGGATTCTTGGTCCTGTCATTAATTTCTGTGACTCAATTTTCCCTCCCCTTTACCTTTGCAGCCTCCGTCCACTTACTCTAAGTGGATAAAAGGCAGGAATTAGGCAATAGAGTTAATCATTGGGTACTGGACTTCATCTCCATGGGGAGAATAATGGATTTAACCTCAAGATCAGATCTTTCCTAAATAAAGGGGGAAAATGCTCTCACAGTGGGACAGTGGGGATTTGTTTACCCTGGAGTATTTGTGGTTCAAATACCTGTTGGTAGGCAAGTGTAGATCAGATCAGCACCAGGGAGTGCCTGGGCCCTGGTGGAGAGGTGTTGGGGTCCTGGTTAGGGTGCAGAGTGCTGGGCTGGGGGGCAGATAATAGAAACTAATTGGTGGGAGGAGGGGGAGTTTCTTGTCATCTGAAGTGGTTGGGGTGTGCTCGTTGATTTCTACCTTTCCATTCCTTATTTCTTTCTTGTTTATTCCTGTTTTCCATCAGGGCTCCAAAAGCTTGGCCCACCTGGAAAATGCTTAAGAGTAATAAATCTTCACAAAAGATGACGTATATGAGGGAGCATGGTAGGGATGTTTGTGTTCCATAGGGATCATCCTGGGACCCACAGCCTGGTGGGCCTGCGCCAGCCTAATGATCCCACCACCAGCTCTGGATCCCAGACACCAGCTGTGTCTCTAGAATTAGCAAAAGGCCTGCCACTCAGTTTAAGTGAGTTTCAGAACTGTGGAGAGACCAATGGCTCTTTTAAATCTGTACCATGTTAATGAAATGTTCCCAATTTTAGCAATGTTTATTTTTTAAAAATATTATGCTCCAGACCTCTCTAATCAAAGACAACTGCAATGTTTCCCATTATCTTGGGACAATATAATAGCATGAAGCTAATTCACTAGGCAGATGTGCCAGGGCCCTAGTCACACACAGCCCTTGGTTCAGTCCATGGGCCCCCTATAACTTTGGTGGACAATTCTTACACATCTCTGAGATAGGCAGCCTCAGCAATGGTCCTGGGGTCTCCTGCTTTTGTGCTGTAGTGTGATCCTCCCCCACTTTGAGCAGGAGATGGACCTAGCAATGCATTTCTCAGCCACTCCTGAGATTGGGGTACAAGTGGAAGACTGTCCCTGTCATGCTTGTTGTCTCTTGCTCTGTTGCCTGCTTGCTCTGAGGGAAGCCCGCTCTTGTGCTGAGAACTGTCTTGTGGAGGGCCCATGTGGCCTGAAGGAGACCTTTGACCAACAGCTAGCAAGGAACTGAGGTCCCTGGTCCATCAGCCTATGAGAAACTGAATCCTGCCAATGACATGTGAGTGAACCTGAGAGGGAGTCCTCCCCTGTCAAACATTGAGATGCTGCTAGTTCCAGCTGAAACCTCCATGGTGGCCATGAGAAATACCGCATAGAGTCACCCAGTGTTTCTGACCCATAGAAACTGTTACATAACAAATGTGTGTGTTTGAAGTCACTAAATCTGGAGGTGATGTTTTATGCAGCAATAGATAACTAACGCAATTGGCCGTCTGCTTCTCTCTGACCCAGGGCCGGCAGCCCAGAGGTCCCCAGGAGCAGTCCTTCACCAGTAAGATATGGGAGTTGGTAGATGAACATCACAGCTTCCTAATATTTAGGGGCACAACTTTAAGATGTGTTGTGCACACATCTCAGAGGGCCCAGGATCACATTTCCTTTTTTTTTTTTTTTTTAAATTATTAAATCATAGCTGTGTACATTAATGCGATCATGGGGCACCATACACTGGTTTTATAGACCGTTTGGCACATTTTCATCACACTGGTTAATATAGCCTTCCTAATATTTTCTTAGTTAAGACATTTCATAGTGTTAAGACATTTATATTCTACATTTACTAAGTTTCACATATACCCTTGTACGATGCACCCCAGGTGTAATCCCACCAATCACCCTCCCTCCACTCATTCTCCCTCCTCCCTCCCCTTCCTCTCCCCCTTCCCCATATTCGTAGGTTATAACTGGGTTATAGCTTTCATGTGAAAGCCATAAATTAGTTTCATAGTAGGGCTGAGTGCATTGGATACTTTTTATTCAATTCTTGAGATACTTTACTAAGAACAATATGTTCCAGCTCCATCCACGTAAACATGAAAGAGGTCAAGTCTCCATCTTTCTTTAAGGCTGCATAATATTCCATGGTGTACATACACCACAATTTATTAATTCAATCGTGGATTGATGGGCACTTGGGCTCTTTACATGATTTAGCAATTATGAATAGGGCTGCAATAAACATTCTGGTACAAATATCTTTGTTATGATGTGATTTTTGGTCTTCTGGGTATATGCCTACTAGAGGAATCATAGGATTGAATGGCAGATTTTGTTAAATAGGCTAATCTTACTAGAGTTAGATGATATCACAAAGTAGTTTTGATTTGCATTTCTCTGATGATTAAAGATGATGAGCATTTTTTCATATGTCTGTAGGCTGTGCTTGTCTTCTTCAGAGAAGTTTCTCTTCAAATCCTTTGCCCAGCCTGCAATGGGATCACTTGTTCTTTTCTTGCTTATATGTTTGAGTTCTCTGTGGATTCTGGTTATTAAACCTTGTCTGGTTCCTGATCTGAGTGGAAATGATTTCAATTTAACTCCATTCAATATGATATTGGCTGTCAGTTTGCTGTAGATGGCCTCTATCAGTTTAACAAATGTCCCTTCTATAACAATTTTATTAAGTGTTCTGATTATGAAGGGATGTTGGATATTATCAAAAGCTTTTTCTGCACTGATTGAGAGAATCATATGGTCTTTGTTTTACAATGTGTTTATGTGCTTAATTGTACTTATAGATTTACTGATATTGAACCATCTTTGAGATCCTGGGTTAAAACTGACTTGGTCGTGATGTATAATTTGTTTGATGTGTTGCTGGATTCTGTTTGTTAGGATCTTGTTGAATATTTTTGCATCTATATTCATTAGTGATATTGGTGTATAATTTTCTTTTCCTGGTTTGGGGATCAGGGTGATGTTTGCTTCATAGAACGCGTTGGGTAGTCTTCCTTTTTTTTCTACCTTTTGGAACAGGTTGAATAATATAGGTACTAATTCCTCTTTAAAGGTTTGGTAGAATTCTGACATGAAACCTTCTGGTCCCGGGCTTCTTTTTTTTTTTTAGAGGGGTTTTGTATAGTTGATGCTATTTCCAAACTTGATATAGGCCTGTTCAACATTTCCACTTGATTCTGGCTAAGTTGGAAGGTGACATGCTTCCACACATTGGTCAATTTTCTTCACATTTTCATATTTCTGAGAGTAAAGTTTCTTGTAATATTTATTAAGGATTTTTTGCATTTCTGAGGAGTATGTTGTTATTTCATCTTTGTCTTTTCTGATTGATGAGATTAGAGATTTTACTCTTTTTTTCCTGGTTAGGTTCGCCAATGGATTATCTATTTTATTGACCTTTTCAAAAAACCAACTTTTGGATTTATTGATCTGTTGTATAAATCTTTTGTTTTCAATTTCATTTCATTGTGCTCTCATTTTGGTTATTTCTTTTCTTCTACTGGGTTTGGGGTTGGAATGTTCTTTTATTTTAAGTTGCTCAAGATGTCCCATTATGTTGTTAACTTCCTCTCTTTTCGTTCACTTTAGGAAGGCTTGTAGCACTATAAATTTCCCTTTTAGAATTGCCTTTGTGGTATCCAAGATTTTCTGATAATTTGTGTCTTCATTGTTGTTTTGTTCCAAAAATTTAGCAATTTCCTTCTTAATCTTGTCTCTGACCCAGCTATCATTGAGCATAAGGTTATTTAAGTTCCATGTTTTTGTATGAGGATACAGATTCCTGTTGTTACTGAGCTCAAATTTTATTCCATGGTGGTCCGAGAAGATGCAAGGAATAATTTCTATTTCTTTAAATTTACTGAGGTTAGAGTTTTGACCTAAGATGTGATTAATTTTAAAGTAAGTTCTGTGGGCTGATGAAAAGTATGTGTATTCGGTTTGGTTGGGATGAAATGTTCTGTAGATGTCTGCTAAATCAAATGTTGGATGGTTAGTTTTAAATCTAAAATTTCTTTGCTCAGCTTCTTATTGGAGGATCGATCCAACACTGCAAAGAGTGTTAATGTCATTAAGGCCACACTGAACAGTTTGATGAGAATCCTTCAGATTGTATATGAAAGCAGCACATTGTACCCCTTGATTGTACTCATGTACACAGCTATAATTTAAAAATAAAAATAAATACATTAAAAAAAAATCTCTGACTATTATGGAGTTGGAGGAAATCAAGTTGCTCATGTCTGTTAGAGTTTCTCTTATAAATTGAGATGCATTCTGGTTGTGTGCATAGGCATTAATAATTGAAATCTCATCATATTGAGTCTTACCCTTAACAAATATAAAGTGAACATTCTTATGCTTCCTTACTTTTGCTGGTTTAAAGCCTATTGTATCTGCAAATAAAATGGTAAGAGCTGCTTTTTTCTGATTACCATTTGCCTGAAATATGGATGACCATCCTTTTAACCTGAGTCTAAATTTGGCTTTTAAGTTAAGATGTGATTCTTGTATGCACCAAATATCTGGCCTGAGCTTTTGTATCCAGTCAGCTAACCTATGCCTCTTTAGAGAACAGTTTAAGCTGTTCACGTTAATAGAAAATATTGATAAGTCTGGTAATATTTTGGGTATAGAGTTTTTGAAAAGTCCAGGGGACATTTTTAATCCTTTCACCAGTGTGGAAGTTGGAGTTTGATCAAAAGTTTCTGAGTGAGTTTACTTTTGTGGTAGAGGATTGGGTTGGTCGTTCTGGAGGATAGTCTGAGAATATCCTAAAGAGCTGGTTTGGTTATGGAAAATTTCTTCAACATATAAATGTCATTAAAGTATTTAATTTCTTCATCATAAATGGAACTCAAGGGGGGGAGACAAGATGGCGGACGGAAGCCAGCTTTCCACAGAGGCTCCCATCCTGAAGGAGAGTTAGGGGATGAAAATTTAGCAAGTAACCTGATGGATTTGAGCAGCATCAAGAGAGAGTTGAAGAATCCACATCAACCCCGCTGAGGAGAACTCTGACCACAAGGACGCAAACAAAAGGTACAAAACCAATCACCAAGTGGACAGGAGTCCCCCGTCCCCCATAAGATCGGATTAAGAGCTCCACAAAAAAACGGGCAGAAATCAAAGGCCCTCCCCCTACTCTCCATGGGAGAAACCTACTGAAATCTGGACCTACCTCCCCTACTAGGGTGCCAGGGCATTCTCCTAACAGGCATAAAACACTATAAAACTGTAGATAACCTTTGGCTGCAACTCTGAACTCCCAGTCCACCTTGGGCAGCAATATAACCAGGCAGAAAGCTGAACAGAACTGAGTGCACTCACTGCCAGTGACTCCCAGCTTCTGGCGCTACCCCCCTCCGTCCACTCTGGGATCTGGAGGACTGAGCGGCCAGCAAGGTAGCAGGGCAGAAAGCTGAATGGGCATAAAGCTGAACAAAACTGAGTGCACTCGCTGCCAGTGACTCCCAGCTCCTGGCGATTCCCCCAACCCCCCTCTGGGATCTGGAGGCCTGAGGATGGGCAGAACGCTAAACAGAACTGAGTGCATTCGCATGCTGCCAGCAACTCCAGGCTCCTGGCGCTCCCCCCCTCCCTCCACTCTGGGATCTGGAGGCCTGAGTGGCTGGTGGGGTGGCCAGGCAGAAAGCTGAACAAAACTAAATGCGCTCGCTGCCAGTGACTCCTGGCTCCTGGTGCTCCCCCTTTCCCCTCACTCTGGGACCTGGAGGCCTGAGTAGCGGAGTGGCTGGGCAGAAACCTGAACGGAACTGAGTGCGCTCATGGCCAGTGACTCCCGGCTCCTGGTGCTCCTCCCCTCCCCGCACTCTGAGATTTGAAGGCCTGAGCTGCCAGCGGGGTGGCCGGGCAGAAAGCTGAATGGAACTGAGTGCACTCTCATGCTGCCAGCAACTCCAGGCTTTTGGCGCTCCTCCCCTCTCTCCACGCTGGGATCTGGAGGCCTGAATGGTGGGGTGGCTGGGCAGAAATCTGAACAGATTGAGTGTGCTTGCTGCCGGTGACTCCAGGCTTCTGGCGCTCCACCCCTGCCCTCACTCTGGGTCTGGGATCTGAAACCCTGAGCAATGTTGGGGTAGCTGGACAGAAAGCTGAGTGGAACTGAGACCCATATCAGAGCAGGAGATCCCTGAGACAGCTAAGGCCACACCCCCTGTCTCCATGGCCAGCCAGAGGAGACCACTATGGAGTAAAGAATTTGCTTGAAGCATCTCACTGACACGAAAAGCTCCCAGGGTGGGGTGACTCAGAGAACTGAGACTTCTACCGAGAGTAAGTGCTTTACTAGGGTCAAACAGAAACCAGCTAAAAATAAGAAAGATCCAGTTAGCCCCACCACACCAGACAGGGCCCCAGTCTCTCAAGCCACAATGCTGTATGGCCCCTCAACAAAGCCCCGGGGTAAAAATCAAAGGAAGTAAAATGACCATAGGGCAGAATCAGCAGAAAAACTCTCATAACATGAATAACCAGAATAGATCAACCACCCCCAAGAAAAGATATGGCAGATGTAATTGAATATCTCATTCATAAACAACTGGCTGACATGTCAGAAATCGAATTCAGAATTTGGATTGCAGACAAGATTAATAAAATGGAATTAAAAATCTGAGGAAAAATTCAAAAGTTGTCTCAAGAATTTGACAAATTTAAAGACAAAACCATCAAAGACTTAAACACACTGAAGCAAGAATTTGAAGCCCTCGAAGACAAGAAAAATACAGTTGGTTTTATCCCAGGATCCCAAGGCTGGTTCAATATACATAAATCCATAAATGTAATTAAGCACATAAACAAATTAAAAAACAAAGACCATATGATTCTCTCAATCGATGAAGAAAAAGCTTTTGATAACATCCAACATCCCTTCATAATCAGAACACTCAAGAAAATTGGTATGGAAGGGACATTTTTAAACTGATAGAGGCTATCTACAGCAAACCCACAGCCAATATCATATTGAATGGAGTTAAATTGGAATCATTTCCACTCAGATCAGGAACCAGCCAAGGCTTCCCATTGTCTCCATTGCTTTTTAACATTGTAATGGAAGTTTTAGCCACCACAATTAGGGAAGAAAAAGTGATCATGGGTATCCATATAGGGTCAGAAGGGATCAAACTTTCACTCTTTGCAGATGATATGATTGTGTATCTGGAAAACACTAGGGATCTACTACAAAACTCCTAGAAGTGATCAAGAAATATAGCAGCATCTCAGGTTACAAAATCAACATTCACAAATTGGTAGCCTTTATACACCAACAATAGTCAAGTTGAGAAACAGTTAAAGACTCTATCCCATTCACAGTAGTGCCAAAGAAGATGAAATATTTGGGAATTTACCTAACAAAAGACGTGAAAGATTTCTATAAAGAGAACGATGAAACTCTAAGAAAAGAAATAGCTGAAAATGTTAGCAAATGGAAAAATATACCATGCTCATGGCTGGGAAGAATCAACATTGTTAAAATGTCCATACTACCCAAAGCAATATATAATTTCAATGCAATCCCTATCAAAGCTC
>CAUYPK010029492.1:0-12799 GCA_963574355.1 Loris lydekkerianus
TTGTGGGGTTCTTGAGCTGGTCTCATGGTGGAGGGGGGACTCCTGTCCGCTTGGTGATGGATTTTGTACCTTTTGTTTGCGTCCTTATGGTCTCAGCTCGCCTCAGCGGTATGATGTGCATTGTTCAACCTTCTCTCTTGGTACAGCTCCAATCCTCCAGGTTACTTACTAAATTTTTGTTCCTTAACTCTCCTTCTGGATGGGAGCCTCTGTGGAAAGCTGGCTTCAGTCCGCCATCTTGTCTCCTCCCCCCGTGTTATAACTTCTTAAATTATTTTTACTTCAATAAGTATATTTGGTGCTATTCAAACTAAAACTATCAACTTATTTTTGAAATGACATGTCTCATAGCATAGACAGGTAACTTTAAATTTTATCTACAATATTAATTATTGAGTTATTGAATATTTAATATTTAACCATACTTACCAATAATTCAACAAATTCAATACCACTGACTGTGATGCTGAAATAGAAGGTTTACACATATTCAGCTGGGAAGACATAATTTTAAGATGTCATCACTTGTAAAGATGCTTTGTTAGGAGAAATAAATGTGGGGGGAACAGTCACTCTAAAAGTTTAAACTAAGGTAATACATAAACAAAAGTAATTTTGGGAAATGGCCTTGTGAAGATGTTGTCTATGTTTAAAACATAAAGAATATCACCAAATTTCAGAGACACTGGAAGAATAAAATTATGAAAATCATTAGAAAGAAATATTTGGTAAATCAATTTTGTGCATTTCTATTACATTCACTTAATTCTGCTTTTATGTTTTCAACTATTAAAACACAGAATTTTTTTCACATTATTGGATCACTTACTACTTCAATTAGTCCTCAGTATTGCAAACACGGTATTTCTAAAAAAGACTATGACATATTACCAGTGATAAATGTGAGTGTTTATCGTAATTGGTCAGGCTATTTTTCTGATTTTAAGTTCTTGAGAACTGAAAGCTTCATATATGCATTAACATAACTCTACTTCTCAACATTCTGCCTTCACATTTTTCTCTTCCAGGAAATACTTACCAAGGAAAATAAAATTACAAATAATTTTCTTCCAGGAACTTAATGAAAATCCAGTTATCCGAGCCATAGAATATTGAACTGTCCTCCTGGATTTCTAGCCTCCCCATAATCATAGATCATTCGGCCGGCTTATAAAAGCTCTCCATAACAACCTCGCCTCAGTCCTCCCGTGACAAATTTTACTTGGTTTCAGGCAGGCCCTTTCAATGAATGGCCTACCTTAAATCAGACTCCCAATATCTTATGAATATCTTGTCCTTGATTTGCCTGGCCTGAGAAACCACAAAGATTCTGTCAGGATAGTTAACTTTTTCACTGCAGTAAGCAATAAGCTTGTCCTTACTTCATCAAGTGGGTTATTTTGGTAGCCTCTCTGAGTAGGTCACAATAGACATGCTTACTGTTTAACAGTGCTTGAGATTCTTCCTGATTAATGTACTATGAAATTTTTATAAAATGAAAGAGCATTCACATCGCTATTTTGTTATCCTCAGCAGCTTGCCATATGGTAAACACGTATTAGAAGACAATTAAGGGTGAAAAGAAACTGCTTTTCTCACATAACACAGCTACATAGTGTGAAAACATTCTGGAGGTGTTTATGAACTTGGTGAATTCTGAAACATAAGCTAGTTTTTCGCAAAACATAAGGAAATTTTCAAGGAAAAATAACCAGTATTGTAGTTCTTTTTAGAGATATAATTAGTATGTATTTTAAAGAAAATCTGTTTAAAGTTTAGACAATTTTATAGAAATTTTAGTTACGTTAAGCCTTCAGATTAGCAGTCAGGTTAAATCAAAGTATTGGCTGGACTATTGGAGAATCCTTCATTACTTCTAACCTCATATATGATTGTACAAATATTAAAATCTGACCCTTGATTTAGTTGCACATACAGTGCCATGAGACTGTTGTAATACCTGGGATATTTATATTTTTATAAATATAGGGGGAATGCTTTTTTGTAGATAAAAGAACTGCATAATGGAGGCATTAAAAATTCAAGTAAAGAAAATCACATGGGATTTGATACACACCAGAACAGAACTTTTTATTATTGTATATAACATGCATTAGAAAAATTGCACGAATTATCAGTGGATAGCAAAATAAAATTTTATCAGTAGATATGCATTCTGGAATGCTTTAGCTGGGCTTAACTAATTTGTCTAGATGCACATAGTAAACACATGGGGGATCTATGTATTTATGTGGCATGACTCCCTAGAAAATATCCTAATAAAAATGTTAGTTTAATATTTGAGAATAAAATAGAGATGAAAATTTTTTTAGATATTTATATTTTCAACCAAAGTATATCTTGCATGAAAAGGATGAAGCAAGGCTGCTGCAGTGCCTGATCTAGATTATCCCTGTCTTCTTGTGCCATGTGAATACTTGTATTTTTAATACCCAAATAAAAGTTTGATATCAATGAACTAGTTATAGAGCTAATGTAACAAAGTACCACACATTAGGTGGCTTGAGACCATGGAAATTTGTCATCTTATGCTTCTGGAGGCAAGAAGTGTAAAATCGAAGTATTGACAGGACCATCAGAGAATCCCTCCTTGCTTCTCCATCGCTTCTGGTGGTTTGTGGGCATTTTTTGGTTTCTTTGGCTGACAGCTGCGTGACTTTAATCTTTCTTCACTGTCACGTTGTATTCTGTCTGTATGTGTGTCGATTGTCACATGGCCATCTTCTTATAAAAATACCAGGCATAGTGGATTGGGAGCCAATTTTATTTTTAGAAGGTAAAAGTATACTACTCTAATATGACCTCATCATAACTAATTATATCTACAACGATCCTATGTCTAAATAAGTTAATATTTTTAAGTACTAAAATTTATGACTTTGACATCTTTCGGGGGAGGGAGCTGGGCATAATTCAATCCGTAACAAGAAGTAAGATCTCTGACTGTGAGTGTGACTTCACAATATGATCCACTGCATTATCAATTTATAAACCAAAGAATGGGAACATCTGATACCACTTGAATTTTTAAGCTGCTACACGGAAATACTAGATATCTTAAAATATAATTATGTAAATAATAGGTTTGATATTCATGGTAACAAGTTATTCAAGTAAGTATATTTAGACAACCTTTCTAACTTCTAGAGTAAAACATAATACACACTAGTACTCAGGTAACAAATTTGGGCTACGTGAACCAGACATGTGATCAAATCTGGAAAACAGTCTAAAACTTGTGAGTTGAGCACTGGAAACACTCCAGGAAAGTAAAGAAGCAAAAAAGTGAAAGTAGTAAACCTAATAAAAGATGTTAATGAGAAAGTTATCACCCTGGGTACCTGGACTTAATATCACCAGAACTCACTGAAAGACCATGCAATTGAATTTTCTTCATTGCATGGCATGGAATTGAAAAATTTATCCACAACTCCTAGAGAGGAATTGACTTTTTTACACTTGGAGCAGGTCCCCATGGTCAGACAAATCACTAGAGTAGAAATGCAGGAAGTTGTTAGCGTGTATAAAACATCTTTGAAAACTACCTCAGGTATAGCCAAGGAGAGAGAAGTCGAAAATTGACAGTTTGTGCTACCTGTTTTGCACCTTTTTATGAATGGGGTTAATGACATTCTTAAAGTATTCAGGCTTTATTTGAAATAAAGACGTAGGGTGAGCTCAGTGTCAGTTGCTCGAGGGCATCCCTGAACAGAGGCAGAGTAGACCTAAGATTCTTAATCTCTGTGCTTTATACAAAGAAATATATTTGGGATCAGAAGCATAGTCCTCTTACACTTGATGTATCCCAGAGTGGGCAGATAGAGAACTGTGTTTCACACAAGTATTTTCTCCAAGAATTATAGTCTGTTACCTTCTTATAAAATATGAATAAAATAATAACATTTGTAAAAGGTAGGCCTTGATGCTAAGTAAATTAGACAGAACTAATAGTATAAGATTTGCTAGTCCAAGTAAATAAAATAGTCACAAGTTGAATGTGGTGAATTTAAATATTAGGTGGCCGAGGTACTTAATATCTGACAGCAGAAGTACAGACAGAATATACAAACTGCACTAAGGGAAATAAGTGAAATAAGTGAATAAGTAATTCACAGGAAGAAAATAGAGAGCTAAGAAAGAAAACTAAGGCATGAGGATATTTTAAACAATTGTGGGAGAAAATTGTGTAAAAAAACAATTTTGTTTTGTAGAGTAGAGAACCTCACAATGGAGAAATTAAATTTTAAGTAAAGAAGATCACAGGGGATTTGATAGATAGCAGAAAAAATTTTTATTATCCAATATGAGTGACATTAGAAAAATTGCACAAATCATCAGCATATAGCTCAAAAAATTTTACAAATGATATTCTCTAACCAGCAGATGTCTACTGCAGACGTACTTGGAGTTAGTGGCTCTGAGACCAAAGAAGAGCTCTATGTTTGTATACCTGTCTTTATATTTCTAATATCAGTGGATAGAAGTGGCAGTCATTTAACTCAAATAAGGTACATATTGCACATACTATTTAAATGATGTACATTTTCACGAAATAATGGTGAAATCTGAGGTGCCTTCCAAATAACCTGGAATTAAATGTCAGGGGTCTTAGGCCTTCTCATGGCTGACATACTTATGGAGTGATGGAGTAGCATTCCTAGGAGAATAATCTTTGCTTCAGGCAGAAGGAGCGGTATATGCAGCATGAGGTCTCTGGGATATGTGCAATAAGTAATAAAACTTGTGAGAGTCATTTGGGAGGGTCTATGACAAAGCAGTTCAGCAAATGTAAAAAAGTCTTACATTCACATTTTCAAAGATCTAATCCACTCTGTGTAGTTTAACCAAAATCTCTTTTGAGCCCCATGGACAGATTATCAGAGATAACATGGATGAATATGCCTATAAAGAGGTTTCAATTGTTATAAAAGTCTGTATGAATTCATCTGCATCGTAACCTACATTTTTCTGAGATTCTGCTAATGCATCAGAACTAGCCTAGTCTCTAAACTATTAATAAAGCAGGGAGCAGGAAGCTGGTGTTCAGGATATGGTCTTCCACTGGCCATATAACTTTTTCACCATGACTATAAAACGTGCTATGTGAACAGTGATGAGGACATTCAGGTTGTCTCTAATGGGCACTGAGATATAATGATGCACAGAAAAAAGAGCTTAAGTGATAATTTCAATGAGATAATGTTATCTGAGTGTGACTTTATTAATGTTATAAAGAATCCACAGATTTTTTTGGCATATGGCTAACTATCTACAAAGTTTGATAAGTGTATCATTGAAAATTCAAACTCAATTTACTCTTCCATTTTTTTTCACTGTGTGTTCGTTATTTTGTAGAGTTGTCCTATTGAGACTTCTGTTAATCAGTAAATCTATTCCACAATCTGTTTTTGAGAAGTGACATGAAAATAGTTGGATGAAACACTAGTTTTATTAGGACAAACCATATTCCTAAATAATTTGTGTCAGGAAACAGCTGTGTATTTTCCTAGACTTCATTTGGAAATTCATTTAGTTAAAGCAATGATATCTTTTTCATTTAATGTCAAAGATGCTGGTATTCTATACATCTAGATTCTATACATCTGATGGGTAGCATCCGACATCAGAATCCTCCATGAATTTTGTTTGTACTGTTTCTTGCCCTTTCTGAAAATGACCAGTTTTTGTTCTTAGCAAAATGTTTACGTCTATTACTACTTTATCTAAATCTTTGTGTTACTACAGTGTGGCTGTTTTTGTTTTCTCAAATAGCAACATTGATGTCAAATTATTTTCTAGATGTCCTTTTAGTGAAACTTAGTGCATCTAATGTTCCTATTTTCTTCATTATTCTTATTTTTATAGTAGTTTGAAATTATTATTTATTACAATAGGACTGGGCTAATGCACAGAGGGACTTTGATGAATATAGCCTAAATATCATTTATCAAGGAAAAGTCTTTTCCTCCCACTGAGCACATGTGTAGTTTGGATATGTCACGGAGACATTATCAGACTTTCTACTTAAATTTATTTTTTCATTGATGTGAACTTTACTTAATGAGGAAATTATTTAACTTCCCTTCCCCAGTGCTAAATTCATAATTTGCCAGCATAGCAAAGTATTGTGCAACAAAATGTTTAAAAATACAGCTTCATCTTATTGCTGCACAGACTATAGTAGTAAACATTTCTTTCATTTTTAGCTTCCTTTAAAAAATGTGAGATCTTATTTTTCAGCAAACTCAGTGCTAAGTACTTTATATATTTTATGTCATTGAATCTTCACCACAAATCTCAAAAGTACATGTTTCTGTCTTTCCCACTTTATAAATAAGAAACCTAAGGCTTAGTGAGATTAAATATGTTTTTCCAAAGTCATAGAGCTAGGGAATTCAAAAAAATGACTTAATATCAAGTCATCCAACTTTCAAATACCTTACTTTTAGTTACTGCATTAAGTACAGTGAATTGAACTAGATCCTTAAGAAATTATGATAGTTAATTCTATTTTGTCTTCAACTGGTAATAATAAGCACTTACCTCGTATAGTGTTTACTTCTCTTTTCTACATAGTATGAGAATTTAAGTAAATTTCTATTATCTTTTATAAATCGTATATTCCTCATTTACACATAGGTAGAATCCTATCTTTCACCTGCTTTAAGGCCTTGGTCAAAGTTCCTCTACCTTAAAAACCTCTTTCTGTAGGTGTTTTTTTGGCATTGGCTGTCTTCAGTTTACACTACACAGCATTAAAAAAATTAGTATATAGTTATTTTAAATTTCAGTCATGTCTCCAGTAACTTCATATAATAATTTGAAATCATATTTATTGAGTTATTATTGGTATAAAGTAAAATGCACAGATGCAGCATACAATGTAAGTGTGTGAGTGTGTATATGTGCAAACACATCTATGTACATACAGACACACACAGGTATTTCTAGCTGGATTATCAAACAATTCTATTAATATTTCTGATAAAAATGACTAAATTTTCCATTTTTTTGTGCAGGGAAACTACTATAACTATATTCTAAGGCATCATGCTTTTGTGAGTAATGACTTGATGATCACACTGGATGCTATTTCTTTCTTTTTTTTTTTTTTTTTTGAGACAGGGTCTCACTATGTCACCCTTGGTAGTACCGTGGTATCACAGATCACAGCAACCTCTAACTCTTGGGTTTAAGCTATTCTCTTGCCTCAGCCTCCCAAGAAGCTGGGACTACAGGTGGCCACCACAACTGCTATTTTTTGGTTGTAGTTGTAATTGTTGTTTAGCAGGCCCGGGCCAGGTTTGAACCCATCTGCCTCAGTGTATGTGGCCAGCGCCCTAACCCCTGACCTACAGACGCCCAGCCTCTGGATGCTATTTTTTATGATATTATTTTCTTAAATAGTGATATTTCACTTTTTAAGATTCAGATTTCTCAGAAAACTAGCAGCATTCAATCTTAAGTGGACTTGTGTAAATTTAACATTTTCTGTGGTAATAAATTTGTGTGAACTTGCTGTTTTTAAGAGAGAAATTTCTTACATGTTTTTAAGTAAAAACAATAAATGTCTCTGCAATTAGGAAGGTTGGTATTTAAGTCCCTATGCCAGGAGAAATTATTAGCAAGCACTAGAGGGAATTACGAAGAAAATAAAGTTTCTTGTCTGGCCCATAGGAAGTTTGGAAGCCCATCTTAACTCCATCTTAACAACAAGTATAAAACTGAACAAACTGATAAATCAATAACTCTTAGAACTGCAAGAAAAGTAACGTTACAGAAACACACACACACACAGACACACATACACACACACACACTGCCCCCCAAATGGAAAGACAGTCTGGTAAATACAGAGAAGCTCAGTGTACTAGACAAAAAAATAAAACAACAATACAAAAAAAATACCTCCATAAGAATCACTGACCAGGCAGAAAAACCTGAACTTTTATTGATTAACTTCTGGAGGCTTGGTGTAGACAATGCTGAGGTGTAAAACTCCAGGGTGACTGAGTTGTAGGAGAGCTGACATACTTTTGTAAATTTTATCTTCAGAAGCTTGACCTGTTTCTGGAAGTGAATATTCAAGACAAAGTCCCTGGTGCTCCATCAAGGGGAGGGGAGAAGGAACCATTTTGAAACACAACAAAGCATTTGGTTCTTCTTAACAAGGCCTGTCCTCAGGAGAAACTTAACCAAAGCTTAACCTGCTGGGGTTTTATCAACACTGAACTGGTTGGTGGGAAGGAAATACACAACTTCAGTACACTTTGGCCTTTCCCGTGGGAGGAGGGAAAGACAGATGTCCAGTATACTCCAGCCACACTGTCCCACCTGAGGGGTGTGAGGAGGAGAAGCTAAGAAACACTTGTGAAGTTCACAACCTAAAAGGAACAGGCTCACTAAAAGTCGGAGAACTAATCACAAGAGAATAGAATGCTTTTCCCCTCCCCACACTTTCCCATCCATTAGTAAAAGTTCATTTGCAGCAGTTACCCAGTACAAGTAAAAGGCATAGTAAAAAGCAAAAAGCACAGCTGGAAGAAACAGAGCAGCATCATAACTGGATTCAGATATTGTAGGGACGTTGGAATATCAGACTGAGAATTTAAATTTAACTGTGATCAATATTCTGAGGGAAGGAGTACATAAAGTAGGCAGCATGCCAGCACAGACAGGAAATGTAAACAGAGAGATGGCAGCAGATAAAATGCAATCGTATAAAATGCTCCGTGAGAACTACGAAAGGCAAAAGAGTAAAAGACAAAAATAAGGGAGAAAAGGTGATAAAGGGGAGATAAGTAACAAATGTGATTTTAAATCCAATTGTATCGATAATCACTTTGAATTCCAAAGATCTAAATGCACTAATTAAAAGACAGGGACTCTCAGAGTGTTCAGCTGTGTGTTGTATATAAGAAATGAAAAGACAAATACAGATTAAAAAGAAAAGAAGTAAAATATACAACATTAACATTAGTCAAAAGGAAGTGAGTTAGTGACATTAATCTCAGACAGAGCAGACATGAGAGTAAGGAAAGTTATCAGGGATAAAGACAGCTGTTATACAATGGTAAAAGGATTAATTCTCCATAAAGACCACAATCCTTAAGGAGCATGTGCCTAATAATAAAGTTTCAAAATGTGTAAGACAAAACTGAGAGGACTGCAAGGAGAAATAGAAGAAACTACTATTATAGTTAAAGGCATTAATAACCCTCTATCAAAAGTGAACACATCCAGGAGACAGAAACCTGTAAGGATATTGTTGAACTCAATGACATCAATGAAATATGTTTAATGGACACCTCCAATGACAGCAGAATACATAAGCTTACATGAGACATTCACCAAGACATACTATATTATAGACTATAAAACACACCTTAAGTACTTTAAAGAATAGAAGTTATACAATGTCTGTTCTCAGACAACAATGTAATCAAAATACAAGTCAAAAACAAAATTTAAAAAACCCTAGAAAAATCCCTCCAAATTTGGAAATTATACAATATATTTCTAAATAATGTAGGGGTTAAAGGAGAAATCTCAAAAGAAAGTAAAATATTTTGAGCTAAATGAAAATAAAAACACAAATTATCAAAATTTATAGAATGTAATGAAAACATAGCTTAGAGAAAAATTTATATAATTGAATGTATACATTAAAAAGAAAAAGACACAAAATTAATAATTGAAGCTGCCACCTAAGAAAACTAGGATAAGTAAATTACATGAAAAATATACAGAAGAAAAGAAATACATTAAGAGGTACTATAAATCTACATTAAACAAGACAGCAGGGCATTGTTTAAAAAACAAAAAAAGACAGGGTGGAGCCTGTGGCTCAAGGCATATGGCTCTGGCCCCATAGGCTGGAGGTGGGGAGTTCAAACCCATCCCCAGCTAAAAACTGCAAAAAAAAGAAAAAAACAAAACAAAACAGGATAAATGATCAATGGAAGAGAATAGAGAGCTCAAAATTGACTCCCACAAACATACTCTACTAATCTTTGAGATAGAAACAAAGTCAATTTCATTTTTTTCTTATGTTTTAAACTTTTAAAATTAATTTTAATGATTTTTTTTGTGACAAAGTCACTGTATTGCCCAGACTAGACTTCTGGGACATCAACCTAATTCATGGTAACCTCAAACTCCTGAGCTCAAATGATCCTCCTGCCTCCATCTCCTGAGGAACTAGGACTATAGGTGCTCACCACAATGTCCGGTGAAGTTTTTCTATTTTTAGTAGTAGTGGTGTCTCACCTGGGCTCCTGCTAATCTTGAACTCCTGACCTCAAGGGATCCTCCTGGCTTGGCCTCCCAGAGTGCTAGGATTACAGGCATGAGACACTGTATCCAGCCAATTTCATTTTTTCAACATATTTTCATCATATAATGCTAAAAGAATTGGACATGATACATTAAACAGATTAATTCAAGCACAAATCTTATACCTTTCACAGAAAATAATTTAAAATGCATGTAGACATAAATGTAAAATGTCAAAATATAAACTTCTAAAAGATAACATGGGAGAAAAATCAAGGTTCTTTGAGTTTGGCAAAGATACACTACTAAAAACATGATCCTTGAAGATAAAGTTGATGGTGGACTTTATTAGTATCAAAAAAAAAATCCTTCTCTCTGTTAAAAATATAATTTTAAGAGAATAAAAAGACAAGAAGGATTGGGGGAAAATATTTATAAATATCATCCCAATTATCTTTTTTTGTTGCTACACTTTGATCTGGTTTTTGTCGTAAGAGTTGTGCGTAAAATATAGAGAGTTCTTAAAATTCACCAATGAAAAAATGAACAAGAATGTGAGCAAACACTTCACCAAAGGCATATGGATCTCAAATAAGCAAGTGAAAAGATGCTTAAGATCATATACCACTGCACCATATCGCAATAGCTAAAATAAAACACCGACCCTGCCAAATGCCTCAGGATTGTGGAGCAACAGGATCTCTCTCTGCTGGTGGTGGTTATGTATCATGATACAGCTACTTTGGAAGACAGATTAGTAAATTCTTGTAAAGCTAAAGTTTTACCATTAGAACCAGCAATAGCACACATAGGTATTTACCGAATTGAATTTAAAATGTGTATGTATGTAAACCTCCACATAAATTTTTATAGCAGCTTTAGTCATTCGTTGTCAAAAACTGAAAGTAACCAAAATGTCCTTCTATGGGTGAATGGATAAATAAACTGATTTATTATACAGGGAATTATCTCATAGTAATAAAAATAAAGACGTCATCAAGCCACGAGCAAACATGCAGGAAACTTAAAGACACGTTGCCAAGTGAAAGGAGCCAATGGGAAAAGCTATGTACTGTTTTTCAAAAATATGATAGATGTCCTGGTAAAGTCAAAACTGTGGCACAGTAAAATTGTCAGCAGAAGCCAGGAGTTGCTTGAAGCAGAGGACAGAGTCAGGCTGCAAAAGGTGAGGCAGGGGATTTTTAGGACAGTGAAACTATTATTCTTCGTGATAGCCTGGTGGACACCTGACACTATATATTTGTCAAAACTCACAGAACTGTATAATACAAAAAGTGAGCCTTCATGTAAACTATGACTTTATTTAATACCAATGGATTAATATCGGTTCTTTAGTTATAACAAATATGCCGTACTTAACGCAAGATATTACATATGTATTCATAATAATAGGGAAAACCACGGTGTGTAGGAGACATCTAAACTCTGCATTATCTGCTCAATTCTTCTATGAAACTTTAACTGTGCTAAAAGTAAGATGTGTCAAGTAAAAATCAGTTGATCAATGCTGAGTATTCTTGGAGTTTATATGTGGTTTTATTGGTTTTCATATCTATATTTTCACTAATATCATCTATCTTAATTAGCATTGTTTTATAATAATCATGAAAGATAGTAATGTGAGTTCTTAAATGTTCTTTTTTTTTCAAAATTGTTCTAGACATTCTATTTACTTCACTTTGAAATAAGTTTTAGATTCAATTGTAGAATTCTGGGAAAAACACAAAAAACAAAAAACAACCTGCATGGTTTTTGAGGGTTTTATTTTAATTATTAAAAAGTTATTTTTAACAGAGTTTATATTTCTGTTATAAGCATGCAGTTTTAAACTAGTATTAAAATTTATTCATACATGTTACACAAATTACCTATTTCATAAATAGCAGGTGTGAGACCCAGAATTTTACTGTACGCCTCTTTCTATTTGCTTGATGGTCACAGTAAATACCTTTATATTGGATGAAGTGGACATTATATTGGCTTGAATTGCTTAATTATATATATTTGTATTTGAAATCTTTTAAAAGCAGTTGTTGCCATCTGCCTCCAATCTATCTGGTAGTGTAGTAGGGATAGAGCTGATTCCAGTTTTCAGTTAGCTAAGCTAATGTGACAAATTCCATTCTTCTACACACACACACTCGCATAGGCACATATATTTTAAATGCAGATGTCAAGAATTAAACATGTAGATATTATTGTGATAATATTGTTTATACTTTGGAAGTAAAGAAGACCAATCTGTAGTCAAATATACGTTGTTGAATAATTAAAAGGCTGATGTCTATTTTTTTTTTTTTTTTTTTTTTACTTTTTTTGCATTATTATTATTATTATTAGTATTAGTTTCGGCAAGAGACTTTAAATACTTGCCTCAACAAGAAGGGGATTAGTCCTATTAACTGCCAAAAAGGGAGGCATCTGTTTATTTTTACAGGAGAAGTGCTACTTTTATGCCAACAGATCTGAGATCGTGCAAAAC
>CAUYPK010029493.1:0-20016 GCA_963574355.1 Loris lydekkerianus
ACTAAGTGGACTCCCTGGTACACATGGCTGGCCTGTCTTTAAAAACATAAGGTGTACAACTATGTTATCAGAGTACTATATATAACAACTATTAACAAAAATATTAAAAATATAACAAAAAAAATAAAAAAAAAAAAAAAAAAAAAAAAAAAAAAAAAAAAAAAAAGATACTTGGTAAACCAATCAATTAAAACTTGAGCTTCACTGCTCAGTGAAATTTAATTTCACTGAAGTTAACACTATACAATTATTTAAAAAAAACTCTGAAATAAAGCACCTTAGAGTTTAACAAAGTATTTACATAAATCTCATTTAGTTACAACAGCCTTGTAGGCAGAACAGGAATTATCCATTACAGACAAGAAACATGAGACTCAGGAGTGGATAGGTAATGTTTTGCAAGTCACACAATTAAGTAGGGAATCTTAGATTTTAAGATCTTCATCCCTAAGCAATTCCACCATATTATGGTGTATGTCTTCAAGCTGAACATTCATAGCACCTTTATTTGCTCCACAGAATAAACAGAATCTACATGACACACCCTGATTTCTCACACTACATATACAAGGAACTTGGTTCTTTTTCCAGGAAGCAGATATTGTTATCCTTTTAATTTATCAGAAGACTAAATCAAGACTTAGCAAGGGAAGTTAATGTGTGCAACATAACACAGCTAAAAATGGCAGAGCCAAATGCAAGCTTAGGTTTGACTTGGAACGCGCATGTTTAGTCCCTACTACCTGGAAATGCCTGTTACTCTGAAACTCTGCCCCACCCCCAAGAGTGATCCAGGTCCCAAGATTTCTTTCTTTGTGATGTGTGAGAGATATAGGCCAGACCTGACAGCATCCAGAACGTATATTCTCTTTGCAGATGATTGCAACGCCATACTCATTTGATGTTGCATGAACTAAATGAACAGCCTGCAAACTGTGTTCCGTCCCTACTCTGTCCATCACTCACTACTTAGGTAACAATGGGCGGGGCCTTCTATTGGGGGAGATGACTGTCTAACTCAGTGGTTCTCAGCTTTCCTAATGCCGTGGCGACCATAAAATTATTAACCATAAAATTATTTTTGTTGCTACTTGGTAACTATAATTTTGCTGTTATGAATCATAATGTAAATATCTGATATGCAGGAGGTATTTAGGTGATCCCTGTGAAAAGGGGTCGCAACCCACAGGTTGAGAACTGCTGGAACTACAGCTGAAGTAGGTCTAGGTGTTCTGGATACACTTCTAGGACTAAGACTTCTTAGGAAAACTGATAACTTTTTATTTAAAGTCAATTTTCGAATCACAAAAGCATCCGCATTAATGATGTAAAATCAAATTATAAGCTAAAGCAAGAGAGCAATAAGTCAATAAATCCCTCATTTCCCTGTCAGTGAACTAAGGGAAAGTTACAATCATGGGTTACAAAAAAGGGAAACTAAAAAATGTCCTGAATAGCTGTTACTATTTGGTGGGATTTAATATAAAATTGAAGAGTTCTCTAAATAAACAGTTCTTTCAGAATCCTCCTATCTTCAACAAGGGCAAATCGTAATTTTCACATAGAAGGAAGACTCGGTTTATCAAAATAAGCCTCAAACACAGAAACACAAAAAGAACTTGGGCCCTAATGAGAACAATGCCCCTGGTTCCCCCACACCACAATCAAAATCAAAAACCAAAAAACAAGACAAAGCAGAAAGAAATTAAAACAACAAATGTATTTTGGGAGAGCGGTAAAAAAAGGTTAAATAAGCTTGAGTTTTCAATAAAGAGTAGAATGCAATTACTTATTTAAAAAGTGTAAACTATATATAATCACACTTCAATCTTACACTAATTGAAAAGAGTCAATCAATGAAAGGGACAACCCTATTTGGGGAAAATTTAACAAAAAAATAAAGGACGAGATAAGACACCCAAAGTCTAAAGATTTTAGTAAACTACTAAAAAGACGGCATCAGATAATATGACAGTTCTTACCTTTCTACAAAAACCCTCTGTGCATTTCACAAAGCAAAATCTTTGTTCAGATTCACATGTGCACAAAGTTTGGCCTCTAATTTCAAGAAATGCAGACCGCAGGACATTTATTCTTGGGCCCCTTGTTAAGAATCAAAGGAGTGGCCAGGCGCGGTGGCACACACCTGTAATTCTAGCGCTCTGGGAGGCCGAGGCAGGTGGATTACTTGAGCTCAGAGTCTGAGATCAGTAAAAATGTTTAAAATATACTCTTTTACCAATTTTGAAACACACATTATTCTGACACATGATACAACACGGATGGACCCTGAGGACATTAAGCTATGTGAAAGCAGACAGACACAGAAGAATATGGCATGGCTCCACTTACACACATATACATACAGTTCCTAAAATGGGCAAATTCTTAGAGGCACAAAGTAGAACAGAAGTTATCAAGGGCTGTGGGAAAGAGAGTGAATGGGAAGTTAATACTTTATGGGTACAGAGTTACTGTCCGGAATGATGAAAAAGTTCTGGTAATGAACAGTGCTGAGGATTATGTAACACTGCAAATGTACTTAATGCCACTTAAGCACATTGAATTATATTTATATACAGTCACAGTACACTTACATTTAATTGTATACCTAAAAATAGTTAAAATAGTAAGTTTTATGTTATGTATATCTTATTGAGAGAAAACACAAGCCACCCAATGATCTTTCCTGATCCTATAACATTTGAAATTCTAGCAAAGTTTACTAGCATCACAGTTTAAGACTGGGGGATTTAGTAAGATCACCTTCTTACTATTCTTTAATTGCTAACTATGACTCAGCACCTTTTCTGGGCTTTAGAACAGAATAGCCCAGAAGAATTCAAGTTAAGGGCCAGATCTGCAGGAAGGTGATCATATTCTCCCAGCAGAGTCCTCCATTGGGAGATTAACCAGTCTCCCTTCCCAAGGAGATAAGTAACTTTCCCACATGCAGTAGAGGTGGTACTTTAAAGCAAGAAAAACAAAGAAAAAAAACTTCTCCAAGAACTAGTTTCCTTTGCAGCTGTGCTGCAATAAGTCTTGTGACACCCCTCCAAGCATATAATGAAGCTGTTGTAGTTACTTTATTTCCCCATTTGGATGGCAATCCTTAACCAACTCTGCTTCCCAGCAAAAACTGAGCTATGAAATCAAATTCAGAGGAACTGCAATTAAACTTCACAACAGCTATACTAAAATAATTCTTTCAACTTCTCAGATGTGGCTTCTCTTCCTGAGGCAAACAGCAGAATGAATCCAATTGCTGACCAGATGGAACATATGTGGAATACTGTCACAGGAGAGCTCAGGTATCCAAAGCTCATTTGAGATGAAGGGTGCCCCTCCTGCCACCATGGTATCTGTAGCTCTTATCAGAAAGCTTTCTGCACGAACCTTCTGTCTGTCGTGATGGGGACAGACAGGCAAGTGAAGCAAGAAAAAACTGTTTCTGAAACTGCAAGCAGCGTTACATTCTAAGATCTCTTCTTGATCCTTTGAGACTATCCTGCACACACACAGTAAAATGGTGAAATATAAAATGCAACTAAGTTAAATATGGCATAAAGAAAACATCTAAGAATTTGGTAATACCAATTCAATTTGTAAGGTTCCCTCAACTACTAAAGAGCATAGATCCAGATTGGGCGCGGTGGCTCACGCCTATAATCCCAGCACTCTGGGAAGCAGAGGTGGGTGGACTGCCTGTGCTCAAGAGTTTGAGAACAGCCTAGGCAAGAGTGAGACCCTGTCTCTACTAAAAGAAATAGAAAGAAAAAAAAAAAATTAGCCCAGCTGAAGCCCAGCTACTCAAGAAGCTGAGGCAAGAAGGTGGCTTGAGTCCAAGAGTTTAAGATTGCTGTGAACTATGACACCAGGGCACTCTAGCCTGGGACAACAGAGTGAGACTCTGTCCCCCAAAAAACAATGTTGATCCAATGGGATTTATTCTTGTTCAGATAATGTGGCAAAAAAGAGAATAACCATAAAATCAATTAAAAAAAAATTAAATAAGAGAAACTATTCTTAAAGCTTCTAACTTTTATAAATACTTCAATTAAAAATATTGGCTGCTCTAATACATTTATTTATGTATACAAGAAAAAAATACATTTTGACTAAAACCTTCCTCCAAAGGACTCTTTTTTAAAGAGTTAGAACTTGTAACAATTGAACCCAACAGCAGACAGGATTTCCTACCGCACATTTCCAGAACAACTCACAGTTGTTCTTTATTACTATTCATATGAAAACCACTGCTTTCAAATTGTATTCACAGAAATTACATTCAATTCAAATTTAATAGTCTGCCATATTTCTGTATATAATTATAATATGAAAGTAATGGTTCTAATTAACTCTTTCAAGTCTTAGAGACACACCAGAAAAAAAAAAAAAAATACACAGCACAGAAAAACTGTTTCCTTTACACTAAACTAGGACAAACAGTATACAGAGGTATTTACACTGCTACCCCCACAGGTAAGACTCATTCAGAGTTTTCAGTAAAATATAAGAGCTAAGAAGCAGAGAAGGCATAGGGAGGCAGAAGAGACAGAAAACAGCAGCATGACTCACATTTGTCTCTCCGACAAAGAAGCTGTAAGTAGGAGAAGCTTACCAAGCTCCAGAAGAAGGCAAGGTACTGAGTGGAGGTTTCATTTCTTGGCAAACTCACAGTGAGATGCCAAGTGGGCAGTACTAATGTGAAGTGGGGTGGGGCTGTGGGGAGGGAGGGGATCGGGAAGCAAGAGCACTCACTCGGTCAGAAGCTGGTGCAGCTTATGGTAACCTCGCTCCAGGGCCAAGCTCACAGGCGTCGCCCCTTCCTGGTTGTGGATGCTGAGGGCTCCACGGCCACCTGGCTTCTGCAACAGGAACCACGTCAACCTTAGCAGTCCCAGCCTCACAGCAAAATGCATTAACGTCTCCCGAGGGCCGGCATCTGTAAATGGGGTGGAAAATGAATGTGAGTGAGGAGAGCATATAAACACAAAGCAAACAGAAAAAAAGACATTTGGGTAACTGCCACTGCCTCCAAGTGCTAAGATCCTGAACTTAAGCTACAATGAACAGTGTGAACGACTTTATCACAGAATCAGGTAGAATCAGCCCTCAAATAAAGGCAGAACAAAGCTACAAAAAGCATAGAAAGCAAAATCATCATTAGAACATAATACCACAAAAGAATCAAGCCATTCCTACATTGTGACAACATACAGTATTTGTTCAACTAACTTCACAGGCAGATGTATAAGGGTGACTCTACACACTTTTTTTTCCTTTAAAGAAAAAATATAAGTGAATGCAGCCCCCCAACACGGGGACCCATGGGAAATAGCTATAAGAACTTAAATGAGTGTATCATAAAGAGTATAATTACTTTTTAAAAGAACGCCCAGACAGGAGTTGGCACAACATAAAAACAGGTTTTGCTTGTTAAGTACACAGCTCTTTTTATTTCCCTACAATAAGGGCAAATGGAATTGCTAGCACCACCAGCTTTTTCAACTGTTTGTTTAAGGAGGGAGAAAGAGAGAAATGCATCTTCAGGCATAAGACTAACTCTAAGATAATGCATTAATAACTTCAGAAAGGAAACCATGTGCTTGAGCTTATTTCACTTGAAATGAGGGTTTCTTCTTGGTATAGTGAGTCACGCTCAAAGTCAAGGAATGAGGAAGGGCTCTGGGTTCAAACCTGGCATTCACCATTTGTCACCAGGCACGATTCACTCTCTGAACCTCACTCACTTTCTTCATCCCTAGAGGAAGATATCATTGCTCACGCTGGGCCACTGTAACACAGGAGAGGGGGGTGACATGTGTGCATATGGAGTGGCTGCAGCAGGCGCCCGGTAAGTGCCAGCTGCTCGCTTTCCCGGCTGCCTCCCAGTCTTCTTAGGCTTCAAAACACATGGTAGGTTCACTAGCACTGCTCCATTTCTTCCTCAGCCGCCTGTGATGGCAGGAGCAGGGCTGTGCATATGGCAGTCTGTACACACAAGGCTGCACACATGAACTCCAGGAGCCGGGGGTTGTGCCTTCCTCCTCAGCTTAGCTAGTGTGTCTCATTCATCACGGAATCCCATGGGCCTCAATTTCTTCACTAAGTATTCTCAGGATTTCTTGGGCCACACTGTTTTCTCTTTACCCTGAAGTTCTCTGATACTTCTATATGTGAATTTCACAATAAGAATAAATGCATCTTTGAAGCTGTGATTTTTATGATGAACTGCACTGTTTCCTAATGTCACCTGTGTATTCATGCAGCATCCATATTCCCAAGGTAAATTTCTCTGGAAGCACAACCTGTCTTTCACACTGTGTATTTTCCCTACAGAACTATACACACTGAGCAATTCAGGATTTATAGGGTGTTCAAGCAAAAGCATGTGGCTGGAAAGAAATCACTGTCCCAGAAGAAACAATTACACGTGCAGGTACAAATTTTAATAACAACTCTGAGCAGGTAGCAAGACTAAACAAAAGGACAAAAAGGACTCGGCACAGTGAGTCACATCTATAATCCTAGTACTCTGGGAGGGGGGAAAGGGAGGATCACCTGAGCTCAGGAATTCGAGACCAGCCTGAGCAAGGATGATATCCCCATCTCTACTAAAAACAGAAAAAATAAGCCAGGTGTGGTGATGCACAGTAGTCTGAGTACCTGGGAGGTTAAAGCAAGAGGACGGCTTGAGCTCAGCAGTTTGAGGCAGCACAGTGAGACACAATCATGCCACTGCACTCTAGCCCAGGCAACAGAGCAAGATTCTGTCTCCCCCCACCCCACCCCCGAAAAAAAGACAAAAAGATCAAATATCACCAGCTAATGTGTCTTAGAATTGTTCTGACATCCTTATCAAAAACCAAAGAGCCAATGAGGCACGCAACAGGAAATATTTATTCTTTTAGAAGTTGGTTAATTCTGACATTACAGGTAACACTTCCTTAAAGCAGTTGTCTCTTTACCTTCCACCCCTTTCTGGTCCCTCATTTGCTGAGTCAGCTCAGTATGTGAGTAAAATGCTCAATGATCAAGGCCATGCATCTGCTCAGAAGCTGGCCCCAGACTCCTGCACTCTCTCCTCCCCAGATCTCAGTAGAAAGTCATAGCAGCGGACACTACATCTGATGTGAGATAAGCCCTTTCTGCAGACAACAGATAAGAAAATACATAGTGAGGACCTACTAAGCACCATGTAGTCTACCTCAACTTTTTCAATTCTGTCTTCATAATAACCCTGTACAGCACTGGTTCTCAACCTTCCTAATGCCGCAATGTATTTTCATTGTTAAAAAGGGGTCGCGGGTGGCACCTGTGGCTCAGTGGGTAGGGTGTAGGCCCTATGTACTGAGGATGGCAGGTTCAAACCCAGTCCCGGCCAAACTGCAAAAAAATAAATAAATAAAAAATAGCCAGGTGTTGTGGCAGGCGCCTGTAGTCCCAGCTACTCGGGAAGCTGAGGCAAGAGAATTGCCTAAGCCCAGGATTTGGAGGTTTCTGTGAGCTGTGATGCCATGGCACTCTACCGAGGGCAATAAAATGAAACTCTATCTCTAAAAAAAGGGGAGGAGGATCACGACCCACAGGTTGAGATCTGAACCGCTGCTGTACAGTCTCATTATCCTTATTGTATAAATGAAGACAAGTCCATGAAATTAATAACTTGCCCACAGCCAGAATCATCATTTTAAAGCTGTGATGTCAGGAGTCTAAAAAGATACCCTTTCCATGATTGCACTCTTTTTGAAAAGAAAAAAAAAAAAAAAAAATCACTCAAGCAAGCTAATGTGGTTTAAAAAGCACCTTTTCATGCTCCCAACATTTTATTAACTTTCACATGTACACATAACTTGAAAGAATTGTACAACAAATAATACTTACCAACCTACATCCTGTAATTAATGTTTTTCTATATTTGCGTTATCACATATCTAGCCAACCACTCTTCCCTTTATCCATCTACCACATTTTTTATGCATTTCAAAATAAGCTAAAGACATTTCACCCCCAAAATACTTCAGCATGCATCTCATTAACTAGAGTTCAACATCTGGTTATAATTTTAGGTAGTATATGTATATATAGTGCTATACAAATGTATAGTACATGACTTTGTAAATTTTGGCAAACGCATATACCCCAGTAACCCAAACATCAACATAAAGAACATTAACACCCAAAAAACGTTTTTGTCCCCATTCCCAATTAATCCCCTCCTTGCTATCCCTAGAGTTAACCACTTATTCTGAACTTTTCATCAGATTAATTTTGCCTGTTCTAGAACTTCAAATAAATGAAATTACACAATTCATACACTCATGCAAGACTTCTTCCATTCAGCGTGATGCCTGAGACCCATAGTGCTGCATGTATCAGTAGTGCAATTTCTTTTTATTGTTGAGTAGGGGCAGGGGTCTATGACACGCATATAACCTACTTTTAGACATTTTCCTGTTCACCTCTCACCACTTCCATTCGATCTGTATAGAGGTCGTGTGAATTAGGTTTACAGAAGAGGCCAAGGTCCAAAGGGAGAAACAAATGAGCACACAAATGTAGTTCCTTTTAGTCCATGTCGTGTTGAGAGTTTACCCAACCTATTCCATTATTGCCTTTGTTCCTTTTGTCTGTTTAAATTGCACAGCACTAATAATTTAGGATCAAACTCTGTTCTCTACTCTCTATCAAGTGTTTCCTCTCCTGATTCTGACATCTTCTTCTGCATTCTAAGAGTTAATGCAAATTTGCTTTTTTAGATCATTAACTGCCTCTCCTATAATGTCAATTGGGTCCTTTGCCCCGTGAGAATTTAAGCTTGGGAATCTGGAAATCCTTGCATTATTTTCATCAATTCTCCTTCCATCTTTGCCTCCATGAGTTCTTTGCAGATGTTGATTAAATCCCCTAATCAGTTGATCTCATACGGGAAGTTATCCTGGATAATCTGGGTAGGCCTTTAAAAGTGGGGCTTAGAGGGGGTAAGGGAGGGGAGGAAAATTACACATGTAGAGGAAAGCTCACCCTGTGCCTTGCCTGGAGTTCCATCCTCTTAGGACCTCGCCTTCCTGGCTGAGGACTACAGCTTAGCCCAAACTGACAGGCTAACCTTGCCAATGACCCTCCCTCCCCTTTCTGCCCTCTGAACTTTGGGCTTGCTTAGCCAGCCCCCACCATCGAATAAACCATCCCCTGTAACAAATCTTATTATGTATTTCTCCTAGTGCGTCTGCCTTTCCGCTTGAACACTGACCGATATGCTAATTAAGCCTATTTTTCTCCTTACTTCTTTCTCTAATTTCCCAACAGATTTGACTTCTATCTATTAAAGAACAGATGGAAAATTTGTAGATTTCTATTTGGTTTCTTAAAATCGTACCCAGAATGTTCCAACTGAATAAGCGATTTCCCCTTTTTTTTAGGCTGTAATGTTAATTTTTCTGTTAACTGTATTTACTTGGAAAGATCTCTGCAGGCCTAACTTCTACCCACAGAGAAGACGGGTAGAACACGTCTCACGTCCCACTTGCTACCTGCTGCTATATCTCCCACACACATTCCCTCAGCTCTGCAAAGAAGCCGGGGTACCTAGTGGGCATCCAACCACGAGGAGCCTGCTAGAGGGCTGCATCTTTTTCAAGCTGTTGGATTCTCTGACTATAAAATGCTCTAAGTTCTACAAATGGAACAGTAATCAAGAACTACATGTACTTTCTCACCCTATCAATCCACCCAGCAAGCCCTGCTCACAGTGCACTTTGAATCTATGGGATTCCACAATCGCCATTCCTTCTTGACTCTGGACTGCCCCTGAAATAAACCTGCAGTCTCACACCACGCAAGACCTACACTGTACCAGGAAGGAAGCAAAACAGGCCAATGTGAGAAAACAGGCTTCTGGGAAAATGAGATTGTAACTTTGTGACAAAACCAAGGTTTGAAAAGCAACAAAACCTTTTTGGTGCTAAAGTTCTGCCCCTACTAGGTACTGCCTGTCTTGGAGTCAACAGACATTAATCATCTTCAAAAAACTCCCAGTAGCAGTCTGGGAGTTTAATATTATTTTCTATAATTTTCTATAATAAAAGAAATATTTTATTATTTTCTTTTTTAAGCAGTGACGATGGCTGGAAAAATACACAAATACTAGTGTAGCTAAGGAGAAATTTCCACAGAAAGCTATCAAACATTCTGAAAGGGGTGTGGGAACTAAATCTCCAAATGACTGTGGCAACGACTCTGCTAACCGACGAGAGGTGCACAGCTGTTCTCATCGCACGCCCCTTCCCTGGTTCATTTCTCCTTGCTTCCTCCAGAGCAGGCCTTCGGCGGACTCACTTTCAGGTTCCCAAGAGTTAACACTGACTGCTGCTCTTCCAGGGTTTCCCAGGGAAAAGCCATCCCCACTCCCATCCTCACTAAGCACCATGACAGTAAAGAGTGGAGACCACTAAGTGAGAACTGGAAAACGTGCTCCTCACCATGCTCCTCCATCCAGAGGGAGCTTTAAGGCAGAAGTGTGGCAAGAAAGGCCCAGGGTAGAGGTTTCTCTATGTGAGGAGGGATTAGATAACGCCTAGAAGACCTAAAATGGACACACTCACTCGTGTTCATGTTTAAAGTGAGGATTACTTTAGAGAAAGGTAAAAGCAAAAGGAAGAAAGTTTGTGCTGCTTTGAAGAGCCCTGGAGCGCTGCCTCTAGAGCGGTGATTTTCAACCCATATGCTGTGGCACAGTGGTGTGCCATGAGTGATCTTAGGTGTGTCACCAAAAATTTTAAAGATCATTAATTAAATTATTTTTGAGCAAAGTTCAAAGCAAAGTATTTTTTTTTTTACCTTGTAAATCAACACAATTTAAGCGTGCTGTTGAAGTTTAACTATAGCTTCAAGTGTGCCAGGAGATAAAAAAGGATGAAAAACACTGCTCTAGAAGAACATGTTCTCTTCCCTTGTTACAGCTCACCAATATTTCGTTTCTCCAAGAAGTTTCTGGATATTGGTCATGGTAAGTTCAAAACAAACAGCTTGCAAGCTAACACATTATCAGACAGACTACACTTTTCTCCACTTTACGAATTTTTTTCCATCCCAGATGAAAAAAATTGAGTAATAGAAAGATTAAGTATTTTGCACAAATCTTTGCAATGAATCCAGGATATAAACAGTCTGGCTCCAATGTCTATGTTTTTACATTTGACAACAGCAAATCTAAACTAAGAGTTCTTAACTCCATATGGGGTGCCTGAAGTTTGGAGACTATGAAATTTACTATATGTAAATATTTCCAGGTAGACATATATAAACATTTTTTTCCTAAGGAGAAATCTAATTTTGAAAGGAGTCACTGACCTGAAATAGGTTAAAAAGCATTGTATCTAACAATTAAATAGTAGAAAGATTACCCATAAATCTTACATGACTCTTTTGTGCAAGTATTAGGCTAGAACATCCTACCTTTCTAATGCAAACAGTCCTATTAACAATCTGGGGCCCTATTTACCTTTATTAACCCAGGCAATATGCTTACATTATACCTTTTACATTTAAATACCTTAAAAAAAAAAACTATTTGATGTGCAACTCATTGATGTAAAGAGACTATTCCATTATATTCATCCCATTAAATTCCATGGCAAGCATGATAAATTCACTAACAGACAACCTTACCATATCTAGTGTTCCTAGATTCTCATTTGTAATAGAACTTAAACTGCAAAATGTGAACTGAACACTAAAAATCAGATTTCTGATCCCAGATGACAACTTAAAAAAAAAGTTCTATCATGTCCCTTGCATGCATTTTACCTCAAGAAGTTTAAAGCCAACATTTAATTTAAGTTATTTTAAACGCTTGTACCATAACATTCACTTCTGCGGATATACAGTCCTATGAGTTTTAACACGTGCATAGCTACCATCACTAACAAGATACAAACAACTCCAACACCCCCAAAGAATTCCCTTGCAATACCCCTTTGTAGTCAAGACCTTTCCTCTACTTCCAGTCCTTGCCAACTATTACCGTATATACTCGAGGATAAGCCGAGTATACTCGAACTCAGCACAAATTTTGTGCCAAAAAAAACTCGGCTTATACTCAAGTATATACGGTAATCTGTTTCTGTAATTTAGCCTTTCCAGAATATCACATAAGTGGAGCATATGGTATAAAGCCTTTGTAAACTGACTTCTTTTACAAAGCATAACGCATTTAAAAATGCACCCACGTTGTGCACGTCAGTATTTTTTTATTGCTGAGTCATATTCCACTGTATGGATATATCATAGTTTACATATTCACTCAATAAGAGAGATCTGGGTTATTTCCAGTTTTTTGGTGATTGTAAATATTGCTACTATAGTCACATTTGTGCACAGACTTTTTAGTGACATTTTCATTTCTCTAGGATAAATACCCAGAAGTGGGATTACTGGGTCATACAGTAAGTGTATGTTTAAACTCTGTAACAGAGCGAAGTTTTCCAGAGTATCTGTGGAGTTCTGCATTCCTACAAGCATCAAATGAGATGTTCTCCATGCTTGCTTGCACTTGCTATTTTTAATCTTACCCATTCTAGTAAGATGGGTATCTAGATAATGGTATCTCAGTGTGGTTTTAATTTGTATTTCCCTAAGTGCTCAAATTTGGTTTAGCTTTTGTTAACACTGCATAAGCAATGTTGTATAACAGAAACTTAAGGAGTACATGGGAAGTACACAAAAATATTAAAACTGGCTAGTTCTCGCCTATTAAAAACAAGGAAGCTAAGGCCTGGAGAGGGAAGCAAGACACCCGATGTTATAGACCCTTGCTTTATTTAACAGTTCTTTTTAGTTATGGTAACAATTATCCAACTCCGAGGTCTTCTTTAAGATGGCAAAATGAAACCATAAAAAAACCATAAGGCTCACAAATAAGTAACACAGTTCTATCTTGATGGTGATTTGCAAAAGGCAACCAGACTAATCATTCCCACCTATATCGAAACAGAAATAGAAGGAGCTAGAGATATTAGGGCCCATCATTAGGTTCTCACACTCTATAAAATATTCTGATCTCTAAATATTAGCACTGCAAAAGTTTCTTGGACACTGTATTAATCCTTTTTTTTTTTTTTTTTTGGACATTATTAATAAGAAAAAGACAAAAGGACAAATGTTTCCTTCCTTAAGTTTACAGTTCACCTTTATTTCGGATTTTACCTGGACAGGACGACTAAGGCAGTATCTGACAGCATACTGATGCCTGATCACAGGCTTAACTGTGAAATGCAATGGATTTAAAAGAATCAAAGCTGGCAAATACCTCTTCACCACTCTTCCATGGAAGGAAGAATAAACTCTTCTGCTGAATCAGAGAGCAGGAAGTACATGTCCCCCTAGGCATGTCTCCTCCGGAGAGGGTGACTTCTGGTCCGCCCACCCCACATAAACAGTAATTAGAGCTGCGTGGACCGTCAAGGGCAGTCATACAATTGCCTAGCTCCTTCAATGACGACACAGAAAGCACAAGCAGACCCTCTAGTAGAATCTCGAGCATTAGGCTTCAAATCGTGATTTCATCAGTAATAAAGCAAAGGTTTTTTCTCTATCTGCAGGACTCCTTAATCTTTCTATTGGATTTGAGCTCAGGAGGAAAACAAGGTATTATTTAACAGACCCCAGGTATATGTTACATTTCATTTGAAAATGTCTATACAATCCTAATACTAGTTATGTGAGAAAACCCTTGTCTAAATAAGAGAACATATTACAACATCAGTGTTTTTGGAAAGTGGAGTCCTTTCATCAATAAGCTCTTATCTGGAGGGTCAGTAAATAAAAATCAGTATGAGTGAGACTACCTGGTTAAAAAGTATGGGGTTTCTCAGAGCTCATCCTAGTCTTATGCTCCCTCCACCCACTCCCCACCCTTTTCCTTCCTCCAGCTCTAGGACATCCCTAGAGAAACTAAAAACACATTGAAAACCTTACCTTGTCTTTGATAATTAAACACAGAAAAAGTTACTCTGCTACTCTCTTCATGAAGCACGGTCACTTTGGTGCTTGAAAGATTGAAACTAGCCTTGCAAAATGTCCCCCGCCCAAGTGACTTTTTGTTCCCTGGGACTTGACCAGTCAAACCTAACAACCTGACTTAACTATGTAACTAGCCCCACCACTATCACCAGTGGCTGATCCTGAATCAGAACACCTGATGACCCATCACTTCAATTCCCACACAATCTGACCCATCTTCCACAGCCCACTTTAAAAGCCCTTGTCTTTAGTCAATCAGGAGACAGAGTTGAGATCATTTTTCCCATTTTTGCAAGAGGCATCTTTTGCACTAAAGTTTCTTCCTTGACAATCCTCATCACATTAATCGGCTCTTGTATGGGAAGAGACGGGACCTACACTGGACCCGTCTTTGGGTTTGGTAACAAAATCACACCTGAAATCCAGACCCACAGGAAGGTGATGTGCCACTTTCTGCTTGAGTACTATCTCAGGTCATTTCATCCTAAGAACAGTTTTAAAAGTTCGATTGGAAAACTAGAAGAGATGTCATCAAAGCCATTTTGCTGCAGTAATTTTAAGATTCAGTCACTGAAGAGAACTTGAATTTGAAGACCACAGAAATGCAGTTCCATTAAAAAACAGAAGTATCCCAAACTCGAAGTATGTTTGTAGGACAAATAAATTCTCACCATGCAAAGTCTGATCTGTTCCCAGCACATTCCACTCTGCTGGCAGCTTCAGGTGTCTGAACGCTAATGCAACCTTCTCATCGAGGGAGTTCACGTCCCCAGATGGGGGTCCTGACCGGTCAAGAAAACGGGTGAAATTCAGAGCCTGCTGATTTCCAGCACTGGTTGCCAGGAATTGGGCTGCATCATACGCTTCATCCTGGACAAAGTGGAAGTCTTCTTCGGCCACCACAAACACAGGAAGGCCCTCTTTGGAAGCACAGAGCTGCACCTTCACTGTCTCACAGCAGTCATGACCTAAAGAAAACAGGCAAGGAAAACAGTATGAAAGACCTCTTGCTGAAAGGCCATAGAAGGGGGGGGAGGGGGGGAGAGTTGTCTAAGCTCCTTTTTCATGGTATAAAATTCTCTCCTCCTAAAAGAAATCCCTCCTTCCTCTGAGCTCTGATAGCATTTTTCCAACTTCTCAAAACTCCATTTTCACCTTTTTTAATTATTTGCAAATATGAATTAGTTCCAGTAAGGCCAATGGTTAGGCCAATGGTTGAGCCGAAGGAGGTTCACACTGAATTTGAATACATTGGAGAAAAACAGGAACTGAAAGTCGCTGGGACATGCCCTTTTTCAGCTCAGGGAAGACAACAAGCAAGCATGGGCCATCTATCTACCTTCATCCAGCTTGTGGGGCAGGCAAACTGTCACAGGCAGCTTTCCTCCTTAGGAACTCCGGCATTGGGGGGAGGGAGTCAGTCCTATATCATGGGCCTTATATCACAGCCAGAGCAGTGGTTCCAAATCAAACCCAATGACGATTAGGTATAATAACAGACACCTGCCCCACTTAATCATCTTTACCCAGAACAATCTGGCACTTTCTGGCCTTCAGGCGAGAAAGCCGAATTGACCCATCTTCCCCACAGTTCCCTTAACAAGCACTTTGTGTCCCAGCTTTCTTCATGCCTTGTATCATCACAGTACTTGCCACTGGAATAGGCTCTGAATATCAACTATTATTCAATCTGAACAAATTAAAGAATGAAAACTCAAGGATCCCGTAAGGGCTAGCATACAATGTAAAATCTAATACCTCCTGAACTGAATTAAATCTGAAAATGTAACAGGAAGAAACATCACTCAACAACTTATATGGGAGAAATTTTACAGATTCACCAGCACTTGTTTTGTTATTGCCACAATACAATAGATCAAATGATGAAGCACCATGAAAAAGTACAAAACTATTTTACTATTATTAGCAATTCAAGGCCTAAAACATAAATAATTTTTGCCCTCAGCTACATGTTCTTTCCTGTCTCATCCGTTAACAGGGTGAGGACCTCAATGAAATCGTTTGCCTGTGGAGGCTGCAACACTGTGGCTAGAAGCCCAGTTCAGGAAGAATGAACACTCCACGCACTCTGTGGGGCCCACCCTGCAGATACCCACAGGCACCTCACAAGCTGTGACTTTGGGCACAACCTAAATACCACCCTAAAGAGCTCAGTTGGAGCCAAATTATCAAAATTTAACACCTATGTGTTTCTGTGGATAAGGCCTTCTTGAAGAATCAGACTTTTCTCTAGATTTCTGACCTCACAGAACTTAGTATTTCCAATATGCAGAGTATACTCATCACAATACACTGGGTTTTTTTTTCAGCTTTCAAACACTGATCTCCACAAGCCAGAACTATGCTCCTACCACCATTGTCCTGCTTCCATAAAATAGCTTTCTGATAAGAAAAAAGAAAACTGAGTTGACGTTTTTGCTGCCTGCATTACGCCCCCCGGTACCTGATAATTCGTGGCACCTACATGCCCACCGCCAGAGTGTGTAACACACGCAGAGGCTGCTTTCCGCAGCTGAGTAGTCCTTGAGTCTGAATTTCCATACCATGAAGGTTTCCATACCATGAAGGCCAACAGAGGTTTCAGACTCAAAACAAACTAAGCTTTCTGCTATCTTTGAAAGAAAAAAACAATGATTTTTTTCCCCATGTAAGCAGAATATTAAGTTGATTTTCCACACAGTTTTTTCCTAGGGGCCTCCTTAAGTCTTTCACACTTGAGAAATCTCTCATTGCTGTGTAATTCCAGAGTGGTTACGAGCATTTACCTACCAAGTACCTATTACATGCCAGGCACTTGACATGTCATTTTCTTTTCAAAACAATTTTATAAGGAATGTATTGTCCTCACTTTATAGATGAGAAAACTGAGGCTTAAGCAAGTCAAATAACTTCCCCAAGGTTATACAAACATTAAAAAACAGAATCTGTTATTCAAATTCCAGGCTGATGCCAAAGGGCATGGCCTATTATATCATGATGCAAGGATTTTTGTACCACATTGCTTATAAACAGAGGAAGAAGGATAACAGCTAAACCCCTGGCTAAAACAGACCTAACATTTAGATTTGACAGGTCAGTATGACTGTTAAGCAAGATTAACAGGTTCATAGACATATAACTCATGAGATAGTCCCCACTGCCTTCCAAATTCTAAGAAGGCTATAGTAAACTGAAGCATCCTTTGCCTAGTCCGTGTGTGTATGTATGTGTGTGCGCATACATATTTAGAAGTCAATATATGTGTAAAATTTATACATTTAACATGAAAGAGTAGGGGGAGAAACCTTAGTCTTTCTCTGAAGGGCAGCAGCCTAATTATATAGACATCAATGTTAGCAAAAACAAGGCAACTGTTTCAGGTAGTAGGGTTTGGGTATTTTTCTGACAGAAAGTAAAAAACATTCTTTAAAAACATTCTATAACATCTTACTAAGTTTTGTTCAACAAATAACATCTGGACACCCCCCGAGTCCAGGCACTGTGATCAGAAGGTGAAGATGAATAAACCTTCCAGAGGGTTACAGTTTACAAGAGAGGATCCAACCAGCTGCAGGTAACTGCAACGTGAGTGAAAATGGGGCAGGTACCATAAGAAACACAGACAGCGCCTCTGGGGGCAGGGCAGGGGCAGCGGGGTTATTTTAGAGGTGCACACAGATAACCTTGCTCCTCTGGGCCGCAGTTTCTTCCCGTAGTTGAGGGAACAGGCTTTACAGCCTCCGAGGTTTCTCCCGCTTTACAGCTGCCTGTGAATCTTACCAGGCAGAAGATAGGTAGGAAGGGAGGGAAGAGCGGGAGAAGACTTTAGGAGTAAGAAACAGCTTTAAAAAAACAAAATAGAAAACAACAGTCAACAGATGGAACTACTAACACAAGAGATAGTTCTGAGAAGATATTAAGTACGCCATGTTTAAATGTCCAGTGGTAAAAGAGATTTGGGTTCAAACCTGTTTGTGTACTTATCAGCTGAATGGCCTAAGGCAAATAATCTCCCTAGCACTTTCAAATCCAGATGGTCTCCTTGCCCTTAAGTGAAGAACTATATACTCCTCCCAAATTCTTTGATACCATAACCCAAAAGAACATATATACCCTTACTTCGTGGCCAAATAAAATAGATGGATGGACGGATGGAGTAATATGCATTTCACTCAGAAGAATTGATTTAAAGAAAAAATACTGTGGCTCATGAATCTAATATATAGCACTGTCCCATTTATTTGAAATTAACGTAATTTAATTCCAGACAGTCCTTTGAGGGCGACAGGAAAAAAATGTCAACAAAGACTAAAATCACAAATTTCAAAATTCAATAATGTGAAAAATTTGGGAACCAAATTGAATTCTGCCTTCAAAACTTAAAACTTGCTGTGCCTAAGAGATACTGCACTAACCTAAAATAATAATATCCCCTGACCCACCCACCTAAGCAGTCCTTACTCTTTCTTTCCAGCCTCTTTCCCCAAAACTGTGCAAAGATGAGAAGCCTGAAAAACTTAAATCAGAAAGGGAGTCACAATGCTGCTAAAAGCCAACCTTATTCCCCTCTATATAAAATCACCTTCTGCATGGACACAAACTACACAGAGCCTTGGACAAGCAATGCTGTCTTATTCAACACAGTACACTGCAGCTGGATTGCTAGAATGACTCTTATTGGTCAGGTTAGGGTGGGGGCCAACAGAGAGAAGAAGGGCTGTGTGTGTGTGTGTGTGTGTGTGTGTGTGTGTGTGTTGTGTGTGTGTGTTGTACTTGGCAGCACAAGTATGCTTACCTTTTTCTGCTGCTTTAGTGGAAAAATTTGTTAAGAGTGGATGGATGGGGGGTGGAGCAAGATGGTGGCCGAGTAACAGCTTCCCTGCAACTGGGCACGGCGAGTCTGGGGAGATAAGACTCCAGGCATCTCTAGCTGGTGGGATCTGCCTATAATCATCACTTTGAGGATACAGGGAGCCAGCAAGGGACTTCTAGACCCCAAGAGGAGGACAAAAACAGTGGAAAACTGGCAATTGGTTGCATGTGTTTGATCGACCTAATCCTGCCAGCAACCGTAAGTACAAGCAACAGTGAGACTACAAACCAGAAAGGCCTTACCTGTGAACTGTTGCAGTGTTTTTGGACTTGGCACTCAGTTGAACTACCCTGGGGAGAGCTTGAGCAGGAGTGTGGAGAACTTTGGGCATTGTCTAAGGCCCCAGACTGAGCCTCTGAGCTGGATGGAGCTAATAGTGTTCGGCTATGGGCCGCAGGGAGCCATTGAGAGAGGACTGCCCTAGCAAGCTCCCCCATTAGGGTCGCAGAGCAAGTATCAGGCGGGAGCTAGTAACCTAGTAACTGAGCAGACTAAAGGCAGGGACTGAGCTGCCTTACAGCCTTAACCCTCAGGGGCAGAGTGAGACCTGTTTTGGCACACTGGAGCCTCGGGCTGCTGCCCTGGGTAGAGTGCAGTGGCATCACAGCTCATAGCAACCTCAAATTCCTGGGCTTGTCATCGCCCGGACCTCCATAAGAGCTGTGCAGCGACCCCCTAGTCGTGACATGCAGGGCCTCCACATGCCCTGACCAGGACCTGTGGGAGCTGCGCAACCCTGCATCCTCCCTCCTGAACCCTGCGTCATCCCTCCTATACCCTCCCTGCCTCCACACCGGCCTGCTAATCTGGCCAGGGACTCTGGTAGCCGTGTGCCATCTGCAGCTCTCCCTGCCTCTGAGCAGAGCCCTTCTCCGGGCCAGAGACTGCTGGAGCCTTGGGCTCTCTGTGCCAAAGTCATTGGGCGGCAGGCACTCCCAGAACCGTGTGCACAACCCACAACCCTGTTGCTGTATCCAGGTGTGTCATACTCCAGAGCTGCTTCCACAACCAGAACTCCCTGGCTGGGGCAGCCCCAGAGGAACTACACAGGGTCACTCCCTACAAAGATCCAGCAAAAACAGAGTGATCCCGCTGGGGTCTAATCTTGGAGAGACACC
>CAUYPK010029494.1:0-33149 GCA_963574355.1 Loris lydekkerianus
ATGCAGCAGATATCTGGCTTGAGTTTTTGTATCCAGTCAGCCAACCAGTGCCTCTTCAGAGGACAATTTAAACCATTCATGTTAAATGAGAATATTGATAAGCCTTTTGAGAGTCTGGTGGACATTTTTTAATCCTTTTGCAACTGTGGAAGTTGGAATTTGATCAAAATTTTCTGGGTGGGTTTACTTTTGTGGTGGAGGATTATACTGGTCTTTATGGAGGATATGTCTGAGAATATCCTGGAGAGCTGGTTTAGTTATGGCAAATTTCTTCAACATGTGAATGTCATTGAAGTATTAATTTCTCCATCATAAATGAAACTCAGTTTAGCTGGATACAGGATCCTGGGTTGAAAGTTATTTTGTTTTAGGAGATTAAAAGTCGATGACCATCCTCTTCTAGCTTGAAAGGTTTCAGCAGAGAGATCTGCAGTTATTGTAATATTCTTGCCCTTGTAGGTGATGGTTTTCTTTCATCTGGCTGCTTTCAGAATTCTGTCCTTCATATTAATTTAGTGAAATTGATTATGATGTGTCTGGGGGATGTCTTATTTGGGTTGAGTCGTCCTGGAGTTCTGAAACTGTCTGCTATCTGAATTTCAGAATCTCCGGGCATGTCTGGAAAGTTCTCCTTCATAATCTCATGGAGAAGAGACTCTCTGCCTTGTGAAGTCACTTCATTGCTTTTGGGGATCCCTATAAGACGAATATTGGTTTTCTTCTAATTATCCCAGAGCTCTATGAGACAGTGATCTGTTTTTGCCTTCCATTTCTCTTCCTCTTTGAGAGTTTGGGAGCGTTTGAAAACTTTGTCTTCAATGTCGGAAGTCCTTTTTCTGCTTGCTCCATTCTGTTACTGAGGGATTCTACTATGTTTCTCAGATCTTTGAGGGCTGAAACTTCTTGTCTCAATGTGTCAAAATCTTTGGTCATTTGGTCTTTGAATTCGTTGAATTCTAGAGATATCTTTTGGGTTACTGCTTGGAATTCTAATTCGATCTTATTTGCTATCCAGATTCTGAATTCGATTTCTGACATCTCAGCTATTTGTTTTTGCATGGGATATTGTGCTGTGTCTGCCCCATTGATCCTTGGGGGAGTTGATCTACTCTGATTATTCATATTTCCAGAGTTTTTCTGTTGATTTCGCCTCATGATCTTTTTTCACTGTTGCCTCTGGCCGTCCTCAGAGTTGGGGAGGTGTGTCTCCAAGATTAGACCCCAGCAGAATCACTCTACTGTTGCTGGATATTTGTAGGGAGTGACCCTGTGTAGTTCCTCTGGGACTGCCCCAGCCAGGGTGTTCTGATTGTAGAAGCAGCTCCAGAGTGTGACACATCCGGATCCAGCAACCGGGCGGGAGGTGGTGTGTACAGTTCTGGGAGTGCCTGGCACCCAGTGACTTTGGCACAGAGAGCCCAAGGCTCCAGCAGTCTCTGGCCAGGAAAAGGGCTCTGTGCAGAGGCAGGGAGGGCTCTTGAGGGCACATGGCTACCAGAGTCCCTGGCCAGATGAGCGGGCCGGTGTGGAGGCAGGGAGGGTACAGGAGAGACGATGCAGCATTGCGCGGCTCCCACAGTTCATGGTCAGGGCATGCTGGCCCAGCGGGTGCGGGTCATGGGTCGGGGGTCATGGTGCAGCTCTTATGGAGGTCTGGGCAGCGCCAAGCCCAGGAGTTTGAAATTGCTATGAGCTGTGACACCACAGCACTCTACCCAGGGCAAGAGCCTGAGTCTCCATTGTGCCAAAACCGGTCTCACTCTGCCCCTGAAGGTTAAGGCTATAAGGCAGCTCTGTCCCTGCCTTTAGGCTGCTCAGTCACTAGGTTACTAGCTCCTGCCCAATGCTTGCTCTGTGACCCTAAAGGCGGAGCTTGCCAGGGCAGTTCTCTCACAATGGCTTCCTGCGGCCCACAGCTGAATACTGTTAGCTCTGTCTGGCTCAGCGGCCCAGCCTGGGGCCCTAGACAACACCCAAAGTTCTCTGCACTCCTCCCCACTCAGCAGTTCAACTGAGTGCTAAGTCCAAAAATACCAAAACAATTCATAGTTAAGGCCTTTCCGGTTTGTAGCCTCACTGCTGCTTGTACGTACGGCTGCCGGCGGGATTAGGTCGATCAAACACACACAACCACTTATCAGTTTTCCACTGTTCTTGTCCTCCTCTTGGGGTCCTGAAGTCCTTTGCTGACTCCCAGTATCCTCAAAGGGATCATTATAGGCAGATCCCACCAGCCAGAGATGCCTGGAGTCTTATCTCCCCATACTCACCGTGCCCTATTGCAGGGAAGCTGTTACTCAGCCACCATCTTCCCTATGAATATCAAGTCTTGAATTACTTTCTTATGCTGTGCCTTCTTCTACAGTAGTGGAAGGTGCCTTTCGGGCTCCATATTCCCCTGTAACTCCCAGAAAGATGTGAAGTTCAGCCAGCTATTTGTGTTGCTTCACTCTCTTGTCTCACTCACTGGGCCTGAGTGCTTTCACCTCCACCTGCCTTTTGCTTTCTGGCCCAGATGTTTGTTTTTCTAATATAATTCTCTATAGTTTATTTTGTGGGGTCCATTTCCCACCTATAGCAAAAGACATTCACCCAGTTATAGTCTGACGATGTGCAGGCTTATTTTTCTGATGTTTTTATTATGATAAAGTATACATAGCTTAAAGTTTGCTATTTTAAGCATTTTAACTGTATAGTGCAGTGATATTAAGTACATTCATACTTAATGATGTAACCATTACCACCATCCAGGATTTTTATTTTTAATTACTCACATTTAACACCCAGCACTTTTTAATGATCCTCAACTGAAACTCTGTACACATTAAACATTAATTCCCTACTTCTCCCCTTCCCCCAGCCTCCGTCAATCAACCACCATGCTTTGACTCCTCTAGGTATCTCATAAAAGTGGAATCACACAGTATTTGTCCTTCTAGATCTGGCTTATTGCAGTTAGCAAAACATCTATCCATATGGTAGTACGGGTCAGAATTTCCTTCCTTTTAAGGCTTAATAATACTCCATCCAAGCGTAATGGCTCATGCCTGTAATCCTAGCATTCTGGGAGGCTGAGGCAGGTGGATCCTTTTAGTTCAGGAGTTTAAGACCAGCCTGAGCAAGAACCAGACTCCCCCACACACACACACCTATCTCTACTAAAAACAGAAAAACTAGCCAGGTATCGTGGCTGGCAGCTATAGTCTCAGCTACTCAGAAGGCTGAGGCAAGAGGATCACTTGAGCCCAAGAGTTTGAGGTTGCTGTGAGCTATGACGACACCATGGCACTCTACCCAGAGTGCCTCAATAAATAAATAAATAATACTTAGAGACCTAAAAATAGGCCTGCCATTCGATCCTATAATTCCTTTACTAGTTTTATACCCAGAAGACCAAAAATCACAATATAACAAAGACATCTATACCTGAATCTTTATTGCAGCCCAATTCATAATTGCTAAGTCATGGAAGAAGCCCAATTGCCCATCGACCCACAAATGGACTAGCAAATTGTGGTAGATGTATACCATGGAATATTATGCAACCTTAAAGAAAGATGGAGACTTTACCTCTTTCATGTTTACATGGATGGAGCTAGAACATATTCTTCTTAGCAAAGTACCTCAGGAATGGAAGAAAAAGTATCCAATGTACTCAGCTCTACTATGAAGCTAAATTATAGCTTTCACATGAAGGCTATAACCCAACTATAGCACGAGATTATAAGGAAAGGGCCAAGGAAGGGGAAGGGAGGGGGGAGGTTAGGGTGGAGGGAGGGTAATGGGTGGAGCACTAAGTGCTCCTGTACACTATATGGTGCATCTTAGAATGGGTACAGGCAAAACTTACTAAATGCAGAATACAAATGTCTACATACAATAACTAAGAAAATGCCATGAAGGCTACGATGAACAGTTTGATGAGAATACTTCAGATTGTGTATGAAAGCAGCACATTGTACCCCTTGATTGCACTAATGTACACAGCTATGATTTAACAATAAAAAAGAAAGAAAGAAAACATAATCATGGTACACAGCTTAACTCTATAATGAATATTCATAAAAATGAAAATATTTACTTGGTTTCAACTGTTAGAATCAATCTACCAGCAATATATGTGTAAGGAATCAAATTACATATGAAATAGAAAACAAATACAATTTACCTTAAAATGTATTGGTTATAATAAAAATAATAACACCAAACCAAAAAAAAAAAAAGAAAAAAAACAAGATAATTCTTTGTTCTAATCTCTTCCTCAAAGTGTTTTTTTTTTTTTTTTAAGGACTAATAGAAAGAACAGACATAAACAGAAAAGGAGGAACTAAATTGTGCTCCAAACTAATAAACAAAGATAAATATTCTGAGTTTTAGAAAAGATTAAATTAGGTCTAGGATTCTTTGGGTTTGTTTTTTTTTTTTTTTTCAATACACGTTTCATTCTAGAGGAAGACTATTTGATTTTTAAGACTGATAATTAATGATATGCTCTAGAACAATTTGATTTTTTTAGGTGGCAAAAATAAAGACTTGTTTTGGCACTTGAAGGGGCAGTTTCCATTACACAGAAATATCAGTTATGTGGAATTCTCATTCCCCCATAGTTGCAGGTAAACTAATTGTAAATTAGTTTGGGGGATTTATTGTTGCTGTAATTCTTAGACATGAAAAGAAGTCATCACAGAACCAAGCTCATAAAAACAGAGCAAGGAAGACCTAATCTTTTTTTTTTTTTTAAGGCAAACCCGATAAAGGTGCCTTCTCTTCTCAAGCCAGGCGAGGATACTGCATTTTACAAGCTCTCTGTGCTCAAGTTCTCAGCCTTGTTGTTTTCTGCCAGACAGGGAAACGTTCTTGATCCGGCAATTTGAGCCTCTAAAAGTCTCAAATTTAGCCTGGAGGTAAAAATCTAGGAAGCTCAAATTTAGCCTCAAGGGTGAAAATCAAGGAATCTGTTTCAAAATAACAGTAACAAAGGAATGATCTTCGGCTTCTTGCCCTTACCATTGAGTTTCTCCCTTTTCATTCCAGATGTCTCCATGGTAACTCACTGGTGCCACCAAACAGCAAAGATAGGCCCTGTGGGAGTCTGGATTACTGCTCTCAATTCTCCACTTTCTCCCTGCAATAGAATTAAACCTGCATAGCCTTTGCCATGGGGCTTTGCAGGGTACAGAGTAGAGTAGTCAGAGTACATTTTCGGGACCCACTGATGTTGGGCTTGACTGTGTGATTTGTTTGCCAATGGAATATTAATGTATGTCACCTGAACAGAGGTTTTCAATGCACTTGCATAGTTTGGCTTGGCTTCTTGAACCTCTGCCATCGGCCATGCTGGTCCCAGCATGAGAACCATGTGGGGCAGACTTGAACCAGATCCACAGCCTGAAGCAGAATCACTGAAGCTGACTTACCACCTACAGGTGAGAAACATAAACATTGAAGCTGTTGTAAACCACTGAAATCTGGTGTGTTTTCTGAGTAAAGCCACTGTAGTAAAAGCTGGCCAGTCAGCCCCTTCCTTAGCACATCCCCCGTTAACCACGCAGCTCCCTCACTATACATGCACGGACTCTTGCTGCACAGCTATACTGAATGGCTCTTCCAGGACTAGTCTGATACAGCCCTATCTTCTCCAGAGAACGGAAAAGTGAAAATACCATTTACCAGCCACCACCCTGTCTATCATCCCTATAACATCTCCTAAATTTCTGAGGCCAAAGCAAAGTACAGCTCCCCCGGGTTGTTGTGGAATTGAAATGTCTTTTTCTAACCTGGGTTAAACTCCATGAGGGAGTGAAACACAGCCGCCCTGTACTGTTATCTATAGCTCTTAAGCTTGACTGATTCATTTTATTACAGGACCCTTCTCCCCAGGAGACAGATAACATGGCAACTGTGCCTAAAAATCAGTTGAGACTCCCCTCAGGGCTGCATTCAAACCATCTCTCCTACAAACTGAAGCAGTGCTCAGCAGCCAAGCATGAGCACCCTTGCTGGGGTGAATTGCTTTTTTTCTAGAACTCCACTGGGAAGGTTAAGAAAAAGTCATTGTTCTCTAATTAGATGTCCCCGGGGCCAGTGAACAGTCTCAGGACACCAGTCACCAAGCCTTTTTGAAAGAAAAATTCTTGGTGGCCCACGCAGAAATTCACAAGCTCCATTGTCTAAGCCTTACTTACTTCTGTGGGACTCTACCTAGGATAAGTGGCTGGTAAATGGTATCTTCACCTTTCCATTCTCTAAAGAAGACAGGTTTATATCAGACTAGTCCTGGAAGAGTCATTTATTCATTCATCCGACAAATATCTATTTAACTATGGTGCTAAGCACTTGAGACAGGAAGGTGAAAGAGACAAAGTCTGTGCCCTCATGAAGCTTATGTTTCCCAGAAGAAGAGGGCAAGGAAACAAAAATAAAGAGATAGACATGTAAGTCATTTTAACTGGTTATAAATGCCACCCCCCAAAAAGCAAAGCAAATGGCTAGAAAAAGAGGACTCTTTTACATAGAACAGAGGGAAGACATCCCTGAGAATCCAACTGGATGCTTGGATTCGACAGATTAAGAGAAGGAACAGGCCATAAGTATGAAGGAAAAATAAACTAGAATAGGAAGAACAAACACAAGGATCCTAAGACTGGAGCAAAATTCAGAACCCATGAGGAAGGCCACTGGCTGGAGGAAATGGTAGGTGGGAAGGGGCCAGGTCACAGACAAACCTGTAAGGAATTTGGATTTTATTATAAGTGAGAAATGAAGCCACCAGAAAGAGTTGAGCCGTGGAGTGGTTGGGGCCTAATCTGCACTGATACAAGAGACAAAGGAAGCAGCAGCAAAGAGTTAGAAGGTTACTATAGCAGCTCCCGTAAGGGACACCAGTGGTTTGCAAGAAGTGGTAGTAGTGAAGGTAGTAAGCAGAATTCAAACTAATATAGGAGGCTAATTGGAGGGATGGGACTTGAGCTAGACCTTAAAGGATGAGTGACGTTTATATGATTACAGACAAAGGGAAAGGCTATGAAGGAAAGCAAAATACAAGAGTCTAAAGAAAAATTGTTACATGGGGCTCAGTGGGGAGATTGGGTAGACTGTGGCTGAGATCTGAAATTGTTGAGTTATGCAAGGCTTTGGAAGTCACGGTAAAGTACACAGTCCTACACACAAACCAGAACCACTGACCATTCTTAGCAAGAAAGACAGCATAGGCCAGGTGTGGTGGCTCGCATCTGTAATCCTAGCACTCTGGGAGGCAGAGGCAGGTGGATTGTCTGAGTTCAGAAGTTCGAGATCAGCCTGACCAAGAGTGAGACCCCATCTCTAAAAAAAGAACTGGGCGTTGTGGCAGGCACATGTAGTCCCAGCTACTTGGGAGGCTGTGACAAGACAATCACTTGAACCCAAGGATGATAAAGTGAGACTCTGTCTCAAAAAAAAAAAAAAAAAAAAAAAAAGACAGAAGATATGGTGTTTAAGAAGCTCCAGTTGTATGCAATATGATTCAAAGCAGCAGATTTGTCATTGCAGCACAATTCACGATAGCCAACACATGCAAAAAACCTAAAATACCCATCAGTGTATGCATGGATAAAGAAAATGTAGTATGTATATGTGTATATTAATATACATACACACATATATAATATATATAACAGAATATTATTCAGCCTTAGGAAAAGAAGGAAATCCTACAATATGTGACAACATAAATGAAACTTGAGGACATATGTTAAGTAAAATAAGTCAGTCACAGAAGGACAAACATTTCCTGACTCCATATGGTAACAGATATTTTTAAATTGTCAAATTCATAGAATTTGTATTTTTGGAATCTTATTTCCAGCATTTAATCCAGACTCTGCCTCTTTAAATAACTGTATGACCTGGGACAAGTGCCTTAAAATTTTTGTGCCTCAGTTTCCTCATCTGTAAAATGGGGACAGTAATAGAATCTCACATAATAGTCATTAGGAGAATTAAATAAGGTGGTACATGTAAAGGGCCTAGACAGGCCTGCCACAACAGTAATAGTTGTTTTTATTAAAACATGCAAAGCATGAGGTCTCTGTTTCCACTGCTCCATACCTTGCGGAGCTGTTGAGGTCACCAGTGACCCTGAATTTCACCTTCTCAAAGCAGAGGCTTACAAGTCATAGATGAGTTTCAGGGGTTCTTTAGTTGATGGTTGGTTGAAAGAGTTAAGCTTTGTTTAAAAAGGTGGATCAGTAGAAAGGAATGCTTGAGTTACTAGAAGGGGGTCTTCTATCTATCATGTGATGCCATGCCAGGATCAGGGTGGAAAAACCCACATTACACTGCGTTAATAAACTCTATTTTAGTGAGATTTTATCATTTATGGGGATGATTCACCAGGCCTCTTAGAAAGGAATTTGAGCAAGAGAAATTTTAAAAGGTCAGAGTTCAGTCTTTAGCACCCAGCTAGTTGAATGCCTTCACTGGGTAAAGAGATGCACGAATCCTTGCCTGGTTCCTGCTCAGCCATGGGCCCTCCGGTCCTTTTCTGGTGGCAGGCTGCACTGACCTTGATCAAGAAGGAAGGTCTGTTAGGGAGTCCTGAACTACCACAGAAAGGATCTGGAGTCAGTCAGACTGCTGTGGGCCTAGGGTCTGCTATGCCTGAAATTCTCAAATCCCTAAGCCACAGGCATGCTCCACCCTCCAAGTCTCTGGGCTCTGCTTCCATTTCCCATTCCTTGACTGAACAAGGAGACCTCCCCTCTGCCACTGTGACTTCTGTTTGACATCCTGCTCTGCCTTCTCTGGCACAAAGGGTCCTTCCTCTATCCTCCTCTAAAGACATTATTAATTTTTCCTTTCATATTTAAACCTGTAATCTATCCAAAATTGACCCTGTCTTTGGTTCAAATGTTCTGAAGAAAACTGAATTAAAAAGGGTTAGTGTTCATTCAGTAGGTAGTGATGACGGTCTAGACCAGTGGTTCTCAACCTTCCTAATGCCATAACCCTTATGCCACAATCCTGTACAAAAATGGATTGTCCCACATCCTGCACAACTTTATGGTATCAAAATGGACATTCACGTATGTGTAAAGCATTTGTGTAACGATCTGAGCCTAGAATCTAGGTCAGCTTTGACATATAAACACAAAGTATATTTTCCCTGTTTTAACATGCTCTAGATTTCAAAGGAATGTCATCACCATGTAGATGGAAGGGTGGTTGTACTATGTTCTGCTTAGCATTTTAGCACAGATTGCTTTACCATTTCAGAAAATCTTATCACCTGTGCCATCCTAATTACCTCCTGTATTACTTGATGTAGTCTGCACTCCCAACTGTTGCTTACATGGAGAGTCTCTCTTTTTATTTTTTAGAGAGTCTCACTTTATTGCCCTCCGAAGAGTGTCCTGGTGTCACAGTTCACAGCAACCTCCAACTCCTGTGCTTAAGCAATTCTCTTGCTTCAGGCTCCTGAGTAGCCGGGACTACAGGCGCCCACCACAACGCCCAGCTATTTTTTGTTGCAGTTTGGCTGGGGCCGTGTTTGAACCTGCCACCCTCAGTATATGGGGCTGGTGCCCTACTCACTGCCCTACATGGAGATTCTTACACAAGATGCAAGCACCTTATGTACTCAATGTCTCACAGAATAGACATGACTAAACTTTAATATACTGAAATATACATTATTTTACTGGAAAGTTTTTCCTTCTCATTTTTTGTTTATACTTCAACTAAGGTATCATATCATTTTTTTTTTTAGTTATAAAATTAACTTTCTATTTTAAAAATAAATTTTGAAAAAAAAAATTTTTTTTTTTGGCAGTTTTTGGCCAAGGCTGGGTTTGAACCTGATACCTCTGGTATATGGGGCTGGCACCCTACTCCTTTGAGCCACAGGCGCAGCCCCCCCAAAGAAAAAGTTTTTAGTAGAGGGAGGGGAATTGAAGGGATTACACCTGCAGTGCATCTTACAAGGGTATTGTAAAACTTGGTAAATGTGGAATGTAAAATGTCTTAGCAAAATAACTAAGAAAATGCCAGGAAGGCTATGCTAACCAGTGTGATGAAAATGTGTCAAACGGTCTATGAACCAAGTGTATGGTGCCCCATGATTATATTAATGTACACAGCTATGATTTAATAAAAAAAAAAAGCTTTTAATTATGTATGTAGTATGTATAATCATCCACAGCTTGCATTTTATAGAGGATATTATAAAATGGATCATTTGAGTTTGATAAAGTGAAGAATCACTGCTCTAGGGGTTCTAATTTTTTTTTTAAGTAAACTTAGGTTGAAGTAAACATACATGTAGAAAACTACACAAATCATGAGTGACCACTTAAGTTTTTATTTTTATTTTGTTTTGGGGGTTTTTTTTGAGACAGAGTCTCACATTGTTATTGTCCTTAATTGAGTACCGTGGCATCCTCATTCATAGCAACCTCAAACTCTGGGGCTTAAGCAATTCTTTTGCCTCAGTCTCCCAAGTTGCTGGGACTACAGGTGGCTGCCACAACGCCAGACTATTTTTATTTTATTATTATTATTTTTTAACACAGAGTGTCACTTTGTCACCCTTGGTAGAGTGCTATGGCATCATAGCTCACAGCAACCTCATACTCTTGGGCTCAAGCAATTCTCTTGTCTCAAGCTGGGACTACAGGCACCTGCCACAACGCTTGGCTATTTTCAGAGACGAGGTCTCGCTCTGGCTCAGGCTTGTCTTGAACCTGTGAGCTCAGGCAATCCACCTGCCTCAGCTTCTCACAGTGCTAGGTGGCATGAGCCACTGCACCAGCCTGCCGGGCTATTTCTAGAGATGGGGTCTCATTCTTGCTCAGGTTGGTCTCAAACTCATGAGCTCAGGCAATCCAACTGCCTTGGCCTCCCAGAGTGCTGGTATTACAGGCGTGAGCCACTGCTCTCAGCCTAATAAGTGTTTATAAATTACCCATTTCTTACTCAACTTTACATTTATAAATTAAATTATAAGGAGTTGAAATTTATTGGCTCACAATTCTGGAGGCTGGACACTCCAAGATCAAGGTGCCAGCACATGGTGAGAGCCTTTCTGCTGCATCATCACAAGGTGGAAGATGAAGGGCAAAGAGGAACCCTGTGTCCTCACATGGTAAAAGAGCAGAAGAAAGACAACCCATTCCCCCAGGTCTTTTTATAGAAGCATTAATCCATTTGTGAGGGTGGAGCCGTCATGACCTAACCATGTCCCATTGGGCCCCATCTCCCTACACTGTTGCATTGGGGATTAAGTTTCCAATACATGAGCTTTGGAGGGGAGACAAAAACATTCAAACCTTAGTGCTGGGCTTCAGTGTCCTCATCCTGAGCCTGAGGCTGACACAATGTTCCTAAACTTCCCTGCTCATAAGAATCACCTGAAGGGACTTAATACATGATTTCCCACATTGTAGTCCCTGGGATTCTGATTTAGTGGAAGTGCAGTGGGATTCAGGAATTTGTATTATTGGAAGAATCTCTAGGTGATTCTTATCATCAGAAACATTGGGGCAACACTGGTTTTAGAGAGTCACTAACATTTAAAACTTTTCAAATAGCTAGAATATTCTGTCCTTTAGAAATCCTAACATAATATTACTCAGAAGAGATCAGAAGGAGTTTCTAAGTAACACAGAAAGAAGAAAAGTACCTTCATGGCAGCACATTAACATTATCAAGAACATCATTTGCTTCAGAGGAAGGAACAGGCAAAGAAAAAAAATTATCATCTGGGCGCTTTGTCAGTAACACTGATGACTATTGGCTCCTCCCCTTGGTCTTGTTGCTTGCAGTGCATGGAAACCTGTAATGATAATTGAGTTTGCTCTGATGACATGGACTCAAAGAGAGGAGCATCTTTTCTGGGCAATGCAATGAAATGTAGAGACCCTGGCTAAGGAGGGAGGAAAATGTATGAGATTTCTGTAAAAATCAGGAAGTGTGGCTGGAAGAGGTGGTTCATGTCTGTAATTTCACCACGCTGGAAGGCTGAGGCAGGTGAATTTACTCAAGCTCAGAAGTTCCAGACCAGCCTGTACAAGAGCAAGACTCTGTCTCTACTAAAAATGGAAAAATTAGCCAGGTGGTGTGGCAGGAGGGCTGAGGCAGGAGGATGGTTTGAACCCAGGAGTTTGATGTTGCTGTAAGATAGGCTAACATCATGGCATTTCAGCCTGGGGCAACAGAGTGAGACTCTGGCTCCAAAAAAAAACCTCACAGGTCTTCTTGGCTCAGCGCCCATAGCACAGTGGTTACAGGCACCAGCCACATACATTGAGGGTGGAGGGTTTGATCCCCACCCGAGCCAGCTAAACAAGGACAACCACAACCAAAAATAGCCAGGTATTGTGGCAGGTGCCTGTAGTCCCAGCTACTTGGGAAGCTGAGGCAAGAGAATCACTTAAGCCCAAGAGTGTAAGGTTGCTGTGAGCTGTGATGCCACAGCACTCTACCATGGGTGACATAGTGAGACTCTGTCTAAAAAAAAAAAAAAAAAAAAAAAGGACTTCTTATAGCTGAAGAATCTCTCAAGCAGTGCAAACAAGATGCAATAGTTTCCCTAGATACATGGATAGTGTTGTCGGCAGGGCCCTGCCAAAATGAGTGTGTGTGCATATACATATATAGGTGAGTGGGTACACATGTGCATGCTTGTATTTTCACCTGGTTTTTGTGGTATTGGGGGAAAAGAGGGTGCAGACCCTAAAGAACTAGCCTATAGTTTTTGCAGTATTCCTGACATGAAAGGGGATAAGGGCCCCTAATGTACCGTAAGTTTATTTTGCAAGGTTGGGGAGTTGGTAATATCCACACTAATCATCAATCTATGTAACAAAAAGAAACAGGCTGGAAATCAGGAGATGTCTCAAAATATGCCACTGTCACTACGGAACTATGGGATCTTGAGCAAATCACATCTCTGTTTCCTTAAGTATATGATGAAAGGGTAGATTAAGTGATACCTTATTTCACTGATTCTAAGGTACACTTTTTTCCACATTATAATATTTCTGAAGTTGGAAGGCAGCTTTTCATAATCTATAGCATATATTAAATAGATTCAACTAAACCCCATACATAGCTCTATGAATAGCTGCATGCCTTACAATTTTTACATTAATGTAATACTCCATACTCTTTTAATTACATTCTAAATACTCATTCATTCATTTTTAGAGGACCCTGGCTGAGGTTAGAGGTTTTCAATGCTGACTTCCCAGAAATCACTTGAGTTAACTTTTATTTTATTTATTTATTTATTTATTTATTTTTATTTATTTATTTTGAGACAGTTTCTGGGCAATTCACCCAACCTGGAGTGCAATAGCACCATCATAACTCACTGCAACCTCAAACTCCTAAGCTCAAGAGATCCTCCTGCCTCAGCCTCCTGAGTAGCTGGGACTACAGGCACGTACCACCACGCCCAGCTAATTTTTCTGTTTTTTTATATCCAGTTAGGGTCTCACTCTCACTCAGGCTGGTCTTAAACTCCTAACCTCAGCAATCCTCCCAGCTTGGCCTTCCAAAGTGCTAGGATTACAGGTGTGAGTATAAGATCAGAAGGAGTTTCTAAGTAACACAGAAACTCCACTGACTGGCCACTTAAATGGACTCTTATAAAAGATATTATCACTCACCTGGCAGGCAGAAAGGAAAGAATATAACAGGCAAAGGAGGGGAAATACGTGGGAAAGCACAGATAGAATAACAAAACACATTCATAAAATGTCGAGTATTTTATATGGCTGGAGGACAGAGCAGAGAACACAGAGTACACACAAGTGGCAGATGAGGCTTAAGAAAGACCCAGGAACCGGATTGCCAAGGGTGCTAAGTACCATTCTAAGTAGTCTGCATTTCAGTCTCAGTGCTAAGTGTGCTGATGGTTTATAAACAAGGGGGTAATATACTGGATTCACATTTGAAATTCAGGAAAATCACTCCATGGCATGGTAGATTATGGTTCAAAGCATGCAGGAAGGAAGATGAATTAAGAGGTATTGACATATTCAAATGAGAAGAGATGAGCGCTTGCACTGACAACCTGGGAGGGAAACAGAGGAGAACAGATGAAGCTGAAAGTTATGTACAGAACGTTGACCAAAGAGATGCAAGATACAAGGAACAGGGAGGGATCAAGGACAATTCCCAGACCTAACTGCCTACATGAATGATAGTGCCGTAACTAAAGCTGGAGACTTGAGAAAAGAAGTGAGTTTGGAAAGCAAAGATGAGTTCTGTTTTGTTCATGTTGGTTCTGAGGCGCTTGAGGGAAAAATTTGATTGAAGATATTCCTAAAATAAATGAAAAATGGATCTAGGTCTCAAAGAAGTTTGACTTTTTTTTTTTTTTAAACGGAGTCTTACTTTGTCACACTGGGTAGAGTGCTGTGGCATCATAGCTCACAGCAACCTCAAACTCTTAGGCTTAAGTGATCCTCTTGCTTCAGCCTTCCAAGTAGCTGGGACGGCAGGTGCCTATCACAACAACCCGCTATTTTTGGACACAGGGCTTTCACTTTTGCTCAGGCTGGTTTCCATCTTGTGAGCTCAAGCAATCCACCCACCTTGGCCTCCCAAAGTGCTGGGATTACAGGCATGAACCACAGCGTCTGGCCCAGCAAGTTTGACTTTTACAATATATCTATATCTAATCTATATCTATATCCATATTGTATCAGAAACATCTATTTATTTGCTTTTCCAAATCCACTTTTCACCATTCCCCACCCTTCTCTGTGTCCTAGGAGGCTGAACTGTATAGATCACAGAGGTTTCAGGTTGGCTAATTTGGATCAGAGAGTGAGGAGAGGGAGCTCTGGGAATCTGTGTGCTCCCATCTCCCTCCCTTCCTTCCAAGTCAACAGCCCTGGTGGCTTTTTCCACACAGCGCCCTTTGTCAGGTTCTTGAACTGAGTCCTTCCTTTGATCCTTTAGGTTCAATTACCCAATCTGGGTTTGCTGTTCTGTGGGGTCCTCACTGTATAATGTACAAGGAGTGGCCAAGGAAGTAGAAATGGAAACATAGTGGGTATCACACACTCGAGGGGCATGTGGAGCTTCCCCTTGCCCTGGAGAACAGGGATATGAACAATCCTTGGCACGTGATAGCATCACAAGTTCTCACCTTATAACTGGTGAGTGGCATGAGATGAAGTGAAAGGGCATAACAATGCATTGGGAACTCAACTGACTATCTAACTAAGAAATAAGTTGTCATTCAGGAACCCTCAGTGGTAGTTTTGACTCAGTCCCTCATCTCCTGTGAGGTTACACGAAAAAAATGGCTGAGGACCATGCTCAAGGCTGAATGGTAAGGGCTGCAGAGTTTTAGCATCAATTAAAGGCTGAACGTTGGCAAATGTTTAACAAAGGCTAGGATACAGGTGAGGAAAGAGTGGAACTTTGAGACACAGGATGAGATGGGGACCTTCTGGAATGGACAGTCAAGGCTAAGAACTGTGAACCCTAAGTCCCCCATACCATGCTTGGTTGAAGAGGCAGCCCCTCCCCAGTCTGAGGGCGTCAGCTCCTCTCATAAAGGCCTTTTGCAGTTTCTGGCCGGGGCTGGGTTTGAACTTGCCACCTCCGGCATATGGGGCCGGAGCCTTACTCCTTTGAGCCACAGCCGCTGCCCCCTCACCCCCTCATAAAGGCCTTTTAAAACCACACTGGGGCAGCTGCCTCATCAGCTGCCTCACAACCCTTTTTGCCTTAAGGCATAGTGCTTGGTGAACATGCTTGAGTTTTTGAGGCAATATGGGCTCTATTTTGGTAGGTAGCTCAAACCCACTGGGTAAATCCTGAAGGCTACCAGTTTTGAGTATGAATCAGTTAAGAAAAGGATCTGAAGAAGGTCCACGCTATCATCCCTGCCACCCTGCCACTGGGCCTTATGATCCAAAGATACAACTGTGCTAGAAATTCCTGTGGCAGACAAACATGGTATACACAGCCTCTGCAAGCCTCAACAGGAAAATCAAACACCAACTCCTAAGGTTTTGGAAGCAGATCATGTCTGCCAACAACTATTCTTCCATGTGAAGAGCAGCTCCTGAGAGGCTTCTGAGCCCCAGCAGAGGCTAAACACCTGGGTAGGGAACCCCACAAGCCTATGAGAACTGTCCATCATGAACTGGGTATTATCTGATCCACTAAGCCATAAAATTAAACTCTCACAGCAGCATTCCACAACAGAATTGGTGGCATATGAAACCAGGATGAACAGTTCATAAGGTACCAATAACTGTCATATCACAAGGAAGTGACCAGAAGCCCATGATACTTTGTGCTTTCTTCCTCCAACCATCCTTATAGCTTCACAAAAGAGTCAAACAAGGAAGAATCAAGGGCCTGAACTGTTGACCAATCTGCACAGTATGTCAGCACAAAGTGATGGGGACAATTGCTGCCCTGTTGCCCCATGAAGGGGGGCCTTGAAACATAGTGGTAAGGGGCAGGTTTGGGTGAGTAAACCTTATTGTCTACTTCACGTGTAACTAAGATAGACTGAGTATGGATATATACTTATAAATGGGGACTGGCTGGGGGATTAGTGGGTCAGGGACTGGGAAAGAACAAGGACAGTAAAATTGTGACAAGGTGAACTGAGGGAGAGGTACATGGATAAGCTTTTCAGAATGATCACAGAATATGAAGATATTTATATCCCATGTATCTTAGGCCCCCAAACTTAAAAATATGTCATCTTACATAGCAAAAGGAACTCTGCAGATGTGATTAAGTTAATGATTTTGAGATGGGGAAATTATCCTAGATTGTCCAGGTGAGCCCAACATAATCACAGTGATCCTTACAAGAGGAAGACAGTACTGTCAGAGTCAGAGAAATATTTGAAGATGGACGGAGGGTCCATGAGCCAAGGAATATAGACAACCTCTAGAACCTGGTGAAAGCAAGGAGATGGGTCCTCCTCTAGAGCTTCTGGAAGAATGCTGCAATGTTGACAATCTCATTTTAGACCAATGTGTTTTGTAAGCTATAGAATTGTAAGATAATAAGTATGCATAGTTTTAAACCAGGAACTCTGGTGATATGATACAGCAGGAATAGGAAACTAATATACTATGTAAATGCCCACCAGCAATTGTTCTCAGCAGAGGAGTCACTCCATCAATCAGGTGGGCAAGATGACCCATTTTATGGATGTCAGTCAGCTTCCTTCCCCAGCCACCCCATGCTACTTGAATGAACCCACGTACAAAATGTGTAGTTAGTTATTTAATCCTCATATCAAATTTATGAGGTTAGCACTATTATTATTTATCCTATTTTGTAGGTAGGGAGACCAGGGACGAGGAAGTAAATTAGCCAAAGTCATATTATTAGTAAGTAGCGGAGCCAAAGATTTGAACTTATACCATCTGACTCTACTACTGTACTGTTCAGTATTTCAGCCAGTGGCCACATATGAGTATTTAAATTGAAATTAAATAAAATTAAAAATCTAGTTTCTGTCATTTCAGCCCCATTTCAAGTATTGAACAGCCACATGTGGCAAGTGGTGGGCATAGTGCATAGTGCAGACAGAGAACATTTCTATCTTTGAAGAAAGTTCTATTAGACAGTGTTGCCCTAGAGTGTGCTTTCTAAAACAATATGCCCTTCAGCATTGCTCACTAATGATCATATCAAGCTCTAAATCAGGCCACAGTACAGCTGAGATGGTTCTCCAAGCCCTTTGTTAGCTAGTCCTGTGGCTGCCTTGAGTCCTGCAAGTTCTTCAGATTCCTAAGAATGTGTTACTGACACAAAGAAACCATTATAACACTGGTGTTGAGTGTTGAGAATTGGCAACCAATAACATGTACTAAATTTCCAGGGAGATTGGAGGACTAAAATAGGTTGGCATTTGCTTATGTGCCTAGCATCATGCCAGGTGGTAGCTGGGGGAGGGTGGAGAAAGACATCAAAAACATATCATAAAATCATTGCCCTCAAGAAATGGATACAAGACTAATTTCATTCATCCCACCAATATCCATGAAGTGCCTACTATATTTTAGGATGATCCTAAGCATTGGAAACTCAGAAGACAAAACAGATACATTTCCTTTTCTTGTGGAGTTTATGTTCTTTCCCGGGGGGGAGAGAGATTAAGCAAGAACATCTGATAGATGTTAGGAAATACAAAGTATTGGATGCCTTGAAATGAAATAATCAGAGAGCCAATAATATAATATAAGTGCTCTGGGAGGTTGTGGATGGGAAATAGACATGTGCATTAAAGCTAGAAACACAAATATGACTCTCACTCTAGTGACCCACTAGTATTAGGATGTTTTCTTATTTTAGGCAAGTGGGAATTCTTGCAAAGTTTTCAACAGGATAGTAACATGTTGTTCAGATGTGTTTCAGGGAAGCAGTATTCACTATGTCATAGAGATTAGGCCTTCTGGAGGCAGATCGGCTTAGTTTAAACCCTGCCTCTGCCACATACTACCTTTGTGAACTCAGTTTTATCATCTCTGAATGGGATGATCATAAGAGTACCTACCTCATATGTTTTTATAAAGAATAAATGGGATAGCTCATTATAATGTACACTGTTTTCTTATTATCACCATCCAATTTTAAAAACTCTTAGATCTTTTGATAATTATGTAGGGATTGATTTGAAAAGACTAGATCCTTAGGAAGAGAGAGCAATTTGTAGTCTATTGAAATAGACTTACACAAGAGAAGGGCAGTGGTTATAGAAAGGAAGATATATGCCATCAATTCTATTCCTAGGAATATACTCCGGACAATTGAAAACATATATTCATACAAAAACCTGGGCATCAACATTCACAGTAATAGCCAAATAATGGCAACAACCCAAATATCCAAAAACTTATGAATTAATAAACAAAATGTGGTATATTCAATGGACAATGAAATTTTAACACATTATGCTAAGTGAAAGAAGGCAGATACAAAAATCCACATATTATATTATTTCATTTATGTCTAGAATAAACAAATCCCTAGAGACAGAAAGTAGTCTCATGGTTGCTGGGAATTGAGGGAAGGTAGACATGAAGAATGACTTCTAATAAGTATAGGATTTATAATTTGGATGATGGAAATTGTCTAGTGACAATTGATAGTGATGATAGTGTCACAAATTTCTGAATATACTAAAAACTACTGAATTAAACACTTCGAAAGGGTGAATCTTATGGCATGTGGATTAAATCTCAATAAAAAATGTAATCGAAAAAATAGGTATAACAGGATGACAGAGATCAAAGGTATTGCCAATATCTGTTTAATCCCAAACACATTATCAGGATCTCTCTTGGTGGCAAACAAAAGGAATGCACGTGATCAATACACAGACAATTGCCTTATAAACACTAAGGCTTATTCCAGGTGCTCTGGAACATGTTCGGTAGGGAGGACGGGACTGTTTTACCAAAACAACCAGTTTTTACCTGCCAGGGAAAGTCCACACTTTTGCTTCTGTTGCAAAAGTGTCTCTGCAGGTCTCCAGAATTCATTCAGAGGATCAAACATGGCCTACGACCCTGTAGGGGACGCTCTTTGAATATTATGCCCTCTATATAGGATCATCCATGACACATGTCAAGACAATCTCAGAAAAAAACCCAAAGGCCTCTGGGAAATTATCATTCTGGATTTCATAATATGATTTTATAATAAACCTGGCCCTTCCACAGCCAGTGGTAGCAAAAAAACTGACAACAACTTCGTAACAATAATAATAATTAACATGATTGCACACTTGCTATAGGCCAAGTAATGGTCCAAGAACTTTATACATGTATTAATTCATTTAATACCCACAACAACCATGGACGAAAGAAGTATAATTATTTTCCCCAAGAAACTGAGACTCACGGAGGGTGTATGTGTGTATAGGAGTAAGTGGTGCAGGTAGGGTTTGAATCTACAAAATCTGGCCCTAGAAGGAACCACTATGTCACAAAGTCTCTTTTCCAGATGTAACACACATACGTTGTCATCATCACTAAACCTTCTTTTCCACCAGTAGCTGTCACTGTGTTGATCAAGAAAGCTTTTCATTTCCTTGCATTACTTCAGTGTTGGACCATGATTCTCAGTTCCTTAATTCTTTCAAAGTCCTTCACATCTCCATCCATTTATCTACCATTCACCATTCTTTGGTCAAAAACCCAAGAAAGAATGCCAGCAAGGTTTTGAAGAATAGCATGTCTCCTAGACCACACAGTTATGCCTCTAGCTCTGTGCAATGCTATATCTCTTCTCAGTGAACATATTCTATGGCCTATTCTCCCACACTTTTTTTACAGAATAATTTAATAGCCCCAGTTGTTGGATAGTAACTGTAAGAGCTCCACATTCCCTAAGGTCCATAGAACATACCCACAGATACTGAAAAGAACAGCACCAAGTGTCTGCTAAGTGCCCAGCAAAGACCTGGCTTTCCTCTCAACACAGTCTCACCCTATGGTGTTGTTAAAATTTGAAAACTGAGTTTTAGGCCTGTGCTACATCATAGAAATACTAAGCAAGTTTAATATTAAGTAGTTTTCCTTCAATTGTTATGTTTGTGCCAGTTAACCCTGTGCTCTGGTCTCCTTGGCCTCAACCCTGGCCTCCATGCTCCATCCTTGACTAGACCTGCAGTGAGATGGGGGGCCAGAACATGTGTGAAGTGGTTTTAGGCACCTGCCATTGTTAAGATTCCCCCCTGGAACAGTGTCCAGAGTGTGGCCCAGACAGTTCTTGGGAACCAGCTTAGAGTTTCTCAGAAAACTCTGCTGCTCCTGGCAAATCTTTGGTGTGTGTTTGTTGAGAGGAAGAGGGTAGACCTCCACAGCCTTAGATGGGCCCCTGGGCCATTACAGAACGGTCATGGCAGATGCTCTGAGGCTGCTCACAGCAACTGCCCCAGATTCCTCCTCCTTGCTCCATCCTGTTCATCTGATCCCATTCTCTCCCTCTCTCTCTCTCTCTCTCTCTTTTTTTTTTTTTTTTTTTTTTTTGAGACAGAGTCTCACCCTACTGTCCCAGGCTAGAGTGCCCTGGCATTGCCTACCTCATCACCTCAAACTCTTGGGTTTAAATGGTCCTCCTGCCTCATGCTTCCGAGTAGCTGGGACTACAGGTCCCTTCCCCAATGCCCAGCTAATTTTTCTATATTTAGTAGAGACCAAGTCTTGCTCTTGCTGGTCTCAAACTCCTGAGCTCAAGGGATCCTCCTGCCTTGGACTCCCAGAGTGCTAGGATTACAGGCATGAGCCCCTGCCTGGCCCTGATCCCATTCTGTTATAAATCCATCTGTTTGCTCCTGCTGTTTGCCTCTACTCTTCATTTATATTCTTCCTTCTGCCAAATGAACTTGATCTACATGGCGTAAGCAGCAGCTCTCCCTCAAGAACCTAGTTCAATCTAGATCCACTTCACAAGTTCAATTCTACTTGGACTCCTCCAGGAGGGAAAGGGAAAGGGGGAAAGAAAAGGATTCAGATAGGCCTACTTCCTGATGTCTCACTGTCACACTCTAGCAGCTGGGGTCCTAAATGAAGTAAGAGCTCTCCCCTTGAACTGTACTGTCCTACCTCATTTGGCCCTTAGAAGCCAGTTCAATGGCCGGATCACATCCTTTGCCTGGTTCTGGTGCACATGCCATCCTTTCCACCTGTCTGGGTTGGTGGGGTCCAAGAATGCCAGAGTTAGCCTGTCTGAGTCATCACCAGATCTAGAACCTCATTTCCCTTCCTTTCTCTATTAGGCTCAAATGAAATGAATGTCATAATCTGTCCTAGGAGAGGGTCATGGGCTCCATGTGAGCTTCCTGGCTTCCTTGCTCCTCTGAGAGCTCCCAGCTACAATGAGACAACAGCCATTTGTCCTTAGCCTTCCTAAAGTCCTTCGCACTGCAGCCCTATCTATCCAGGTACATCCCATTTTATGCCTTTGTGGTCCCAATCTTCCTATTCCCCTACAAAAAAAACTCCATCCTTTGGCCCATTTCCCAGTTGTGACATAATGGGTGGTGGTTAGAGTAACAGCCCATACTTATATTGTGCTATCAAAGAGCCAGGCACTGATTTAAGAGCATTACATCTAGAAAGTCTAACCTCTACCAACAACCCCTAATGTATAGTAGATACTACTTTTGCATCTCTATTTAAAGAGGAGGCACAGAAAAAATGAGGCACAGAGAGACTGTGGCAGAGAGACAGAGCTGTCCTTTGAAGCCAGGTGGGTCCAGTTTCAGAGTCCTTGCTTCTACTCAGCTTGCTATATAACAGTTGATAAACAGTAGTTAATAATATGATATCCTTTTGGCTACCTTATCTGTACTTTAACAAGTCCTTTCAGGATACCAGGCCTTGACTTAAAGGTGTGACTAAAGGTGACTACATAATTTTTTGGTGAGTTTAGAGGCTGCCTTTCTCAGACTAGCTCCACCTTGTGGCTAAATGACTGCCAAGGAACATTTCCTCATTTGCTTTCAGATCTTAACTGAGGTCTATATTAAATAATGATGACCCCGTGACATTACAGGTTTTTGACCTGCCTTCTGAATCATCAAAGAAAGAGTAAAGTATGCACAGCTTGGTTCATTCATTCTATAAGTACTTTCTGCATACCTACCACCAGACACACAATAATGGCACCCTGCCCTCATGAAGCTTATAGTTTGATGGGAGAAATACATATTAATCAAATAATCACACAATAAATGTAAGATTGCATCTGTGGATGCAGGAGAGATGCCTGATGCTCTAACAGCATAATTAGTAAGGGTCTGACCCATCAAGGAGGTCAGGAAAGGATGAGGAGGGATTGAACTTAAGATCTGAATTAAGATCTCAAAGCATGAGGGTTAACTGGATAAAGAAGGAAGAACATTCTAGGCAGGGAGACTATGCAAAGTCCTTTGGGGGGAAGGGACATGGTAAATAGGAGGCCAAGGTGGCTGGAATGAAGAGAATAAGGAGAAAGATACTGAAAAGACAGGAAGGATAAACCACACAGTCTTGTAAGCCACACGGAAGGATTTTATCTGATCTTGAGAGAGGTGGGAATCTCAGAAGGGTTTCTCAGATTTGCATTTTGAACATTTCTGGACATAAAGGATAACAGATACGTATTGTATAATAATTGGCTACTTCCACCCAAGTCTCTCATCTGGTTTTGGGCCAGAGGATTGTAGACTGCCATGTTGCCTAGGCTGGATACTCTTCCTTTTTGGTTGTAAGTGAGTAACTTGCACAGTGCATTGACTTAATAGAAGGTTGATTTACAAAAGATTCACCTTCATTCAGCCTAGTTCTTTTTATATAAAAAATCTAGGTGTTGGACTCAGCCCCCGTAGCAAAGTGGTTATGGCACCAGCCACATACACCGAAGCTGGTGGGTTCGAGCCCGGCCTGAGCCAGCTAAACAATGACAACTGCAATAAAAAAATAGCCAGACGTTGTAGCGGGCACCTGTAGTCCTAGCCACTTGGGAGGCTGAGGCAAGAGAATCATTTAAGCCCAAGAGTATGAGGTTGTTCTGAGCTGTGACACCATGGCACTCTACCGAGGGTGACATAGTAAGACTCCATCTCAAAAGAAAAAAAAATTCTAGGTGTTGTGTTACATAAATGCTACCTCATTTAATCTCCACCAAAGTCCCATGAAGGGGCTGTTATACCCATCATATAGGTTCAGAAAGATCAAATAACAACCTCAGGTCATTCCACTAAATGCTCAGGAGAAAGACCAGAGTCTTCTTGATTCAAAGTCCCCACCAAAACTCCTTCCATAAAGAAGCCCAATCCAGGGGCAAGTAGAGGCTGTTTTATTGGCTGCGTATCTGAGGAGAGTGCTGATATAAATAATTTTCATTACCGCCATACCTACTCTAACCCCTATGCTTATTCATTGGGGTGCACCAGCAGCATGCCATCTTCCAAAGATCTGCTAAGCAACCAAGCATAAAATTGGCCTACATAGAATCCTTTTAAGAAGGTGATTAACACCTGTCTGTTCTCCTCTAGTTTTACTCAAATTGCATAGTAAGTAATAGTCAGGTTCATCAAAGCAATTATAGTCAATATCTTGAGGCTTGATTGCTCAATGAAGTTCAAGGCAAATTACTTTTAAAATACAGTTGTAATAATATCTTTTGTGTAAGAGAGTTTTTTTTTCCTAGCAACACTTAGAACACAAATAACTTCTGCCTGGGGAAACTTCAGTATTCTCAAAAACAATGACATTGATTTTTCTGAAATGTTCTACATTTTCTCTTTTTGAAATGAGTAAGAGGACAAATCAGACAGGTTTTGAGAACCTGTACTTTTTGTAGGAGGTGTGGGGGAGCAGGGTTGGCAAAAATAAGAATTGAGGCATTGTTTCTGCTGTGCCATAAGAAGGTGGGATAAAGCCCTGAATTTCACAGGTGGGTTCTGATTCACCCTTTGCATTTCTTTTCATTGTTCATACCCGACATTGAGGAGAGAGATGAATAGCAGGGCATCTGGGGGATGAAGGAGAGAGATGAGTAGCAGGGCATCTGGGGGATGGGCCTGGACAGGGTGAGGCAGAGGTAAAATGGAGCACCAAGGCATTGATGAAAGGCAGGAAAGAGGTTAAGGCCAGAGAAAATAGTACATCAGAAGAAGGACTGTAATCCCAGAATTTGGGGAGGTGAAGGCAGGAGGATTGCTTGATCCCAGGAGTTCCAGGCTGCAGTGAGCTATGATTCTGTCACTGCACTCCAGCTTGTGCAAGAGAGCCAGCACCTGTCACTTAAAAGTAAAATTAAATTAAAAATTTCAGGTGGCTCCTGTGGCTCAGTCATTTACCCAGGGTGGTGGGTTCAAGCCCAGCCCTGGCCAAACTGCAACAATAAATAAATAAATACATAAATAAATATTTTTTAAAAATCTAGGGTGACACCTGTGGCTCAGTGAGTAGGGCGCTGGCCTCCTATACCGACGGTGGTGGGTTCAAACCCAGCCCCAGCCAAACTGCAACAAAAAATAGCCGGGTGTTGCGGTGGGCGCCTGTAGTCCCAGCTACTTGCGAGGCTAAGGCAAGAGAATCGCTTAAGCCCAGGAGTTGGAGGTTGCTGTGAGCTGTGATGCCACGCACTCTACCCTGGGCGACAAAGTGAGACTCTTGTCTCAAAAAAAAAAGGGGGGGGCCTTTGAGAGGAAAGAGAATGGTTGAAAATGAACTAAGAAAGTAAAAACAGTGAGAAAGCAAAATGAAGAATGAAATGCTTGCACAGGGAAGAGTATTACTCTGTCTTTACCAGAAAGATCAGGCGCCCTTACTAAGCACTTTTCTGATTTGTTCTCCCCCTCACTCAGCTCCAACCAGACTGATCTTGTTGCTCTTGAATGTTCCTGCGTTAGGACCCTTCCACAGGGTCACCCTGCACACCGCCCCCGCAACCCCCGACATCTATCGGGCTTCAATGCTCTACTCAAGTGCTCACGCTAACCGCACTCTAGCACCTCCCTTATTTTCTTTTTTCTGCTTTATTCTTGAAGCTCCAATCACCACCCACAAGATTTTCTGTTTTGGCTATAATCTGATACTTACCCCTTCCTAGAATATCGTAAATCTTGTGTGAACAAGGGCTTTGTTTAGTAGCCTGCTCCATCCACACAACAGTAACTGACACTTTGTGGGGCTCTAAACCTGCTTGAAAGACTCAAAAATTGGGTGCGGGGTGGGAGTGTGGCAAGAGGTGTGTTCGGGAAGGGTGTTGGGGAGTGTCTTCTGCAGAAAAGCACACTTTGCGTCCGTCTTTCTTTCCTCCCCTTCTCTCCCTCCGCACTTCAGAGGCTGGGGAAAAGCAGTGGGAATGAGGGAAATAAGGCAAAATCTTAATTAGTACAGCTCAAATTCTGATGAAAAACGATCGGGCGAGGAGGACAGAAAAGCAGCAAGCAAATGCGTACACAAAAGTGGAGGAAATGAGTGAAAAGTAAAGAGAAAAGACGAACAGACGTCACTTTCTCTGGTCACGCTCTTCGATTCCCCTCCGGCCAGACAAGGCGCTCCTCCCACGCACCCCTGAAGTAGTGCAGCCGCTCGAGGCCGCTACCGCTTGGGAGAAGGCCAGACCCGCCCTTCCCGGCTGGTGTCGGGTACCCGCGACTGCACGAACCCGGGCCTCAGCACGCGCCCGCCTAAGCTGCGAAGGCGGCGGGGACTACAGCTCCCAGGGTGCCGAGCGCGGGCACGCTTGCGCAGTGCAGCCGGAGGCGGCGGTCTGTTCTCCGCTGAGGAGGAGCGGGGCAGAGGAGGGAGGCAGCGGGTGAGAGTTCAGAGTTCAGCAGCAGCAGCCCGAGCCCATGATTCCCATATGCCCTGTAGTTTCTTTCACCTATGGTGAGTCTAATGTGGCCCGCGAGGCCTCTGCCCGGCCCTTTCCCCGGCCCGGGGCAGCGGGCAGGCGCGGGGGTTGGGGCTGGCTCTGGGGAGGAGGCGGCGGCCGCCACCGGGGCGTGCGAGTGAGTGAGGGAGTGCGAGGCGGGAGGGGGAGGCGGCCGCGGCCCGGGCCCCTCCAGGGCGGCTTCTCACGGCGCCTCACTCTCTCTCTCTCTTTCCCCTTCCCTCCCTCGGCGTGTCGGCCCCTCCGCGTCTCTCCTCCCGCCATGGGACCTGACTTTCCGCGCCCGCCGCAGTGCCCAGCCGGCTGGGGGAAGATGCCAAAATGGCGACCGGCAACTACTTTGGATTCACCCACAGCGGGGCGGCGGCGGCGGCGGCTGCGGCCCAGTATAGGTAACGGCTCCCGGCTCTCCCCCTCCTCTCTCCGCTTGCCCCTCGGCCCGGATGCCGCCGACGCGACGCCCCCGCGCCATCCCCCGCCCTGTGGCCCCGATCCCAGTCCCCGTCCGCTACAGGCCCGGCCCGCAGCCTCCGGCGCCCCGCCCGAAGCGGCCCCCCGTGGGGGCGGGGAGGTAGAGACCGCTTAGGTTTAGGGACGCCGAGGGCCGCGGAGGCCTTTGGCGGCCCCAGAGCTAAAATGGCCTCCCGCGGGCGCCGAGCGCAGCAGTCTCGGCCGCCGGCGGCCCCCAGTCCCCGCCTCCACCAGCCCATCGCCCACCTCTGCCTTCCTCCTACTTGGGGGATGGCGCGGGTGGGCGAAGGGACCTCCGGGAGTGCCGCGTCACAGCCCACCGGCCTTTCCTGCTACGCTTGTTTTCGTAGTCTTCTGGTCCTTCAGCCCCCTAAGCCCAGATAATGTGTCGTCGTTGTCTCGGGTACCTTTTCCTCCGTCTTGTGGTTTCCCTGGCTGTCCGCTGTGAGTCCTACAAACTAACCGCGGGAGTCACTGCGTTCATTGGATTCCTTTAGTTTTCCCTGCGAGGAGAGATGTTATACCAACCACCTGTGAATTGTGTAGTTGCTAGACTGGAAAAGATGTGCGAAGTTTCTAGTGCTGATAAATGAGTGCACCGTCTTGAGTTGAGGCTGCAGGTAGGCCAGTAATTCTTCTTGGGGTCTCTCTCCTAGAAAAAGAAAACGCAAGTAAGATTGTAGTGAGTCATTGTAATGCACCGTGTGAAGTCTCTATCTGAAGGGAAGCTCTCACTTCTGAAATGTCTGTTTAGTTTATTGTACATATTATCAAAGACAAACATACACACACACACAAAAATACGTGGATTTTTAAAATTGTCTTTGTTATTTTTGAGTTAGTCTGAGACAAGCTGTAAGCACTTAGAGCTCCTGAGTGATGGGCTTTATAGGTATATATATTAGATATATACGTATATCTGTATGTATTAGGTATCCTATCTATTAGTTAAACCCGGATAGTTTTTTGCATCTGCTGTTACTTCAGGAGGCAGATTGTGTAATGGAAAGGGCATTATTGGGAGCCAGAAGACCTGGATTCAGTCTCTTTTTACTCTTGATTTTATAACTTTGGGGACATTTCATATTGGATTTTCATTTTCCTCATCTGTAAAATGAGATTCTGGGCTAATTTTCCTCATCTGTAAAATGAGATAACTGTCTTTTTGGCTTGACAGTTGTAATTCTGAGAGAAAGTTGCTGTATTTCATAGAATCCTATGTACCTATAGTAAAAGACACTATTTTTTGTGTACTACTAAAAAAAATTACCAGTTAAAATAAGACACAATGCTTAAGGCTCCATTGATTATTAAGAGATATCAAAATGTATAAATGTGCATTATATTGATGAAATTGGCATTTTACTAATTGTTGAATGCCTTAAATATGTGTGGCATTTTAAAGTCTTTTCTTGAGGCCTGTATTTCCCAGATAAAAAGATTGTGGTGACAAACTGTTCCAGCAAAATCTTGAGGCTTTTCAAACATTAACAAGCCCTTTGCTTACAATTTGTGATAATTAGACAACTAACAAAGTTTCAGCTACTCCTGCCAAAACCTTTTAGGGCTGATAATTTTTGGAATGGCAGAGAAAAAAGTCAAAAAATTTTTTCTTTTTCTGGGAAAGAGATAATCAGCATCTGTGCCATAAATCTACTGCTAGTAAGTACTATGCGTTCTAGAGAAGACAGTATTTAATCATTAAAATTTTTGCTTGACTTATGTGGTATTTTTTCTGTTTTATTGGTATAGGTGGAGTGATAGACATGTTGGATTATTAACTATTTTTGAAAAGTTGGTTTGTCCTTTGTGGCACTTATGAAATATTTTTTCTAAATGCAGACCTGTAAATAGAAATGGAGGAAATACCAATTTAAAGATATATAATTTTTTTGATAAAATATTTACGTGTGTTTTATTTCAATATAGGAGACTATTACAAAATTTCCGTACCTCATATTTATTTAATCTTAAATCTTGACGTTTTAGTAAACTGTAACAACATCCTAACTTACAAAATTGTTATATACATGTGTAATGAGAGAAGACTAGTTTTTGCCATTCCTCATTTATGCATATGTCACTAAAACTAAAGTGCTCTGTCCTTGTATATAAACATAGTACATGAATTTTTTTTTGCATTTAATGGCAAGAAATCAGGCCCAGTAATTCTAAAACTTTGGTTTGAGAAGATGGATAAATAACATTAATAACAAAAGCATGTGTGAAAAATACAGTGATGTGATGATGCTAGTTTTTCTTCCTAACTGGAAGTTATAATGGACATTTTGGACGTAAGAAGACAGACCTTACTCTGCTAATTATTTTTCTAATTTGAAAGATCACCTCAGACTCAGGAAAATTCGAAGTATAGTTAAACCTTGAAACTTGAATGGTTATATTCATATAAATAAAGCGGTTTTTTTTCCCCCCAAACAAATGTGGACAGCAAATTTTGGGGGGAGAACGGGAAACCTTAGTATGTGGAGGGCCAATTTTTTGTGTAGGTGATTTCCATAGGGCATACTTGAGTATATGTGATTTTCCTGTACATAGAGGTCCTGGAACCAATCACCTGCATATAGGACTGCATTTACATGTGGATGATGTGACTGAATTACTTCACTTATCAATGAATACAGATAACTGAAAGTAAATCTTATATGCCTGAATTTAATTCTAGTATTCTGGTTCTTAGTTTTCCTGGTTACAGGTATGAAAGGTATTTGATTGAATTTATTTTAGTCAGTTTTTTTTTATTTTTAGGTTTATTTTGGTTTGTTAATGTTTGCAATTTGTAATGGCACACTGAAGATATTTAAGAGATGTTATAGATATCTCTAATAAAGAGATTATGATTCATAAAGTTGTTACTAATGGCTTTCCAATTTAGTTTTTCATTTGTAATAATGCATATTAAACATTTTCATGGTAAGCATTTATTTAGTCCTTATGCTGTAAGCTCATCAGCTATTGAATTTTTCTTCCTATTTTATATTATGGGTATTTGATTATTGTTTGGGGTTTTATTTTAAGGCAAGTAAATAAGTCTGTTGTGTTTACATGTGTATGTTTCTGACAGAACATTAATTTGTACATGCACAGGACAAAGCAAATGTTAAGTATGGTGAAAATACAGGGAAGGCTTCATGGCAGAAATGGAACTTGGTTGGGTCAGTAACCTACTTCTGTGGAGTACTTTTTTTGTTTGAGACATAACTTTAGAGAAAACTTTATAATCTTAAGATTATTTTGACAGTTACAAGGATTTAAGAGGAGCAAAAATACTGAGGAAAAGTAATTCTCAGTGGAAAAAAACTTTCTGATAATTTCGTAGGATCAGTTTTTTCACATTTCTTCATTGACGTTGCCAGTGATAACAGAAGTTCTCATAGAAGTTCTTCAGTTTTTGAAGGGGATTTGTGGCATACACATTAATAAGCATAAGTAATCTTAAAAATTCTAAATAAAATAATTCCATTATAGTCCACAATTAATAGGGCATAATCATTTTTTTGAGAGTTTTAAATAGACAGTATCCCTTATATTTTTAGAAAAATCTTGAACTTATCAATATGTAGATTTTGAACTATTTTGAAATGTCCAATTTTGACTGGACATTTAAATTAAAACATCTGCTAGTCAAAAGAAGGCATCTTGTCTGATGATTTTGAGATATCTTAGGGGCATCGCCTAAAGGATAAGTATATCTTCACATCATTAAGATAACTTGGGTAGGCTAACAGTTAACTTGAGAAGGCTGATGTAGTGATTGTCTTTTTTTTTCCTTTTTTTTTTTTTTTTAACTTTTTATTTGCATGTAGTGTTAAGCTTATTGTGCCTTGAAGGAAAGAATAAAAGTAACATTAGTAAGGTAGAAAAGGATTAATTACTAACTGAGAAGGTAAAAAAAAAAAAAAAAAAAAAACCAGGTGAACAGGTTTCAAAACAAACCTTGGTAATGGAAATTTACAGGCTTTATAAATTTTTTTTTTTTTTTTTTTTTTTTTACTTACAACAGCTAATTATATTAGCTCCTCCATGATTGAATCAGAGACCCTGATTTGAGGATTGCATGAACAAGTACTAAATAATGAAAATTTTCTTTCGAAAAGGATTGTTACTATTACATTATTTTCTATAAATGTTATTATTAATAGTAACTATTAGTATAATATTATTAGGGTGGGATGAGCCAAAATATTTCTGTATAAAATATTTAAGGTATATGCTTGAATATGCTTTTATAACTTGTCTTATAGTATACTATCATGAAAAGGGCATACCTTTGGAGCTAGAAAGATTTGGGATTCGAATCCCAGATCCATCTCTTCAGTCACTTGGCCAGATCACTTAACCTCCCTGAAACTGTTTCCTCACCCAAGTTGCCTTGCAGTGAAGATTAAATATAAAACTTACTGGCCCTGGCTCAGTGCCCATAGCTCAGTGGTTAGGGCATCGGCCACATAAACCCAAGCTGGCAGGTTCGAACCCTGCCCAGGCCTGCCAAAACAAGGACAACTACAACAACAACAAAAAAATAGCCATGCGTTGTGGCAGACACCTGTAGTCCCAGCTACTTGGGAGGCTGAGGGAAGAGAATCACTTAAGCCCTAGAGTTTAAGATTGCTGTGAGTTGGGATGCCATGGGACTCTACCAACAGAGACATAGTGAGATTCTGTCTCCAAAAGAAACGAACAACAACAACAAAAACTTACTGGCCTTGTGTCTGATTTTCAGTAAGTATTCCTCCCAATGCTGTTTCCTGTAGAGCTTTGAATAATAATACTATAAGGGTTTTAAGAGAATGCCTTTGTTGGTATCTGTCACAATTAACACTGAAAGCTTCATAATCTCACAGTAAAATGTTCTAAAAGTAGGTGCTTGAGTATCATTTGGTGAACTTCAGTATCAATTTCAATTTAATAAAGAAAATTGTTCTTATTTGCAGGCAGCATAATATAGTTGCTGGACAAAGGAGTTCACATTTTCTGCATCTAAGATCAGGCAAAAATCAGCATTCTTGTTTCAACTATAGTGAATGAGATTAAATTTCAGATAAGCACAATTTATATATAGTCATCAAACCTGTTACGTAGGAATAAAACTAATAAGATACGCAAAACACTTTAAGGAGAAAATACAATAGAATTTTTTTTTAAATCGTAAGTCAAATAAATATGGGCTGTGTTCCTGAGTGAAAAAATCAAGGCCATGAAGTTGCCAATTATCTCCTACAGAAATCTATATTTATAATGTAATAAATATCTCAACTGGATTTGGGTGGTAACTTGATAAAGGGATTTTAATGTTTATAGCGAAGAGAGTATTGATATAAAAGTGGTCATGACAATCTTGTAAGAACTGATAAGAAAGAACTTCTAATATCAGTTACCAAACTTTGTTAAGAGAAAAGGGTGGTATTAAAGGGGGGAAGCTGGGAGATGGGACTTCACCTAATGTCCATAATGCAATGGTACATTTCAAAACTATTAAGAATAGAGTATAAATGTCTTACCACAACAAATGAGTAAGCGAAGTGATGGTTATATTAATCAGTTCAATGTAAGCATTCCACATTATCAAATCAGCACATTATACCCCATAAGTGCATTAATGTACACAGTACAATTTAATAGAGAAAATAAATACAAAAGAAAAAAAGATAAAAGTTGATATTGGTACAGGGATAGACAGATTCATCATTTGGATTAAAATAGAGATCCCAGAGGTAGACCTATGCTTATATGGGCAGTTGGAATAGACTATATAAGTGTTAAATAGATGTATTTGTCAAAAAGAAAAGGCAAATCAGAAGTATGTCATCAGGTTAATCAGGTTAACATGATTCCTCCTGCTGTGTTTTTATTGCCTAGTAATATTTTGGCTATTTGAGTTTTTTTCTGGTTCCATATAAAACGAAGTATTTTTTCAAGATCTTTAAAATATGACAATGGAGCTTTAATAGGAATTGCATTAGAATGATATATTGCTTTGGGTAGTATGGACATTTTAACAATGTTGATTCTTCCCAGCCATGAGCATGGTATGTTTTTCCATTTGTTAACATCTTTAGCTATTTCTTTTCTTAAAGTTTCATAGTTCTCTTTGTAGAGATCTTTCACGTCCTTTGTTAGGTATACCCCAAATATTTCATCTTCTTTGGCACTACTGTGAAAGGAATAGAGTCCTTGAGATCATTGCTTTTTTGTTCCTAATATCTCACAGGGAGCATAGACAAGTACCCACTTAATAATCATTGAAGAATTGGGAATTACATTATTGAACTGAATTAATAACTTCATGT
>CAUYPK010029496.1:0-16255 GCA_963574355.1 Loris lydekkerianus
TCCCTTGCTGGCTCCCTGTATCCTCAAAGGGATGATCATAGGCAGATCCCACCGGCCAGAGATGTCTGGAGTCTTGTCTCCCCAGATTTGCCAAGCCCAGTTACAGGGAAGCTGTTACTCAGCCGCCATCTTTAATCCACTCAGGTTACAGTATTTATTAATACCTTTGAGGGCAGTTACCTAGTATTGCCTATGTTGGTTAAACTAATCAGCATATAATTAAATAGTATTTGTACAGTTTACATGAAATTGTATTTCCGTTTTGTTTTTCAGCTCATTACACCAAAGTTGCTGCAAATAATAGATAAAAGGATGTGTCATCAGCTGTCCTTTAGGTATGCCATACTAAAAGGATATGTCCAAGGTGAATCAGATGTAATGACTATAATTGATCAGATTGCAAGTTCTAAACAGGCTAAACAGGTGAGGGAAACCTTAAATAATAAGGAAAGAGTTCAGTCCTCCTGACTCTCACTTGCCCTCACCCATCGTGTTCTCTATTTATGTAGATATGATATTTGATTTCTGCTTTGTTAATTTGTATAATAACTTTAACTAGTCTACATTTAAATTACTCAAATACTTCTTCATTAAAATGTCTGTGCCATATCATTAAGTTGCAAGGCTCTTGGAAGATACCTTTCTGTCTTTGTGGGGGCTATCATGAAACCAATATGCAATGATTTCCCAATGCAAGCTCCACAATCTGTCAGGCTACAGATGCCTTCCATGGGAAATATTTGAAGGTGAGAAGTGACAGCATTGTTGAGCACAGGGAGCTTCCTCATAATGCCCCAAAGCTCCTTCTTTCTCTTTCCATCCTTGTTTTCCCCACAGTATACAGGAATGGAAATAAAAGCAACTAATTTGGCAAATACAAAGAAGAAAACAATAATTCAGAGGGGAACCTATACTCATTGCTTCATTATGCAGATGAGAAAAAAGAGACTAAGAGAACTTAAATGATTCTGCCCCAAATCACATAGCTAGTAAACACTAAATGCTAGGTCCAAAATTCTAGGGTTTTTTTAAAAAAATATTGAGACAAATTAATACAATATGTGCCCACAAGCCATCCTCATGTACCAATTTTGAGGCTCTCATAAAGTTGAAAGTACCTACCATGACTGCTTTTTTCAGAATCAACATTATCCTAAAATAAAATGTCTCGAAATCTGCCTAATGCTACTTGTTATCTTCATCACCAGTGCTACTGAAACAAAGAGTGCTGCAGCACAAAATTCAATTCTAATTGCTGGAAAGCTCTTCATTTCTTTAAATTTATTAATTTAGGTTAAAAATCCATCAGTTGCAAATGACATCTTATAAAATTCTGTTTTTCCAATGAAGAGTAACATTTCTTTTGGTCCTTAGATGTTATTAAAGCGGGTAACAAAGAATATAGAACATGCTATGAAAGAGCTAGGTAAGTGGCTGTCATCCTAAATATTTATGACCTTCCTTTATGATCACTACTTCAGAAAGGCAATGGTTTGTTTGTTTTTTATAACTAGAGCTAATTTTTAGAGAAAACCTACTCAGTAATAATGATGAAAGGAATAACTTCAACAATGAATGTGATCTTATTTTCATTAGATGGAAAGATACAATATTTCTTCTCCACACTTGTTCTCTCAGCCTTATACAACAATGAACGTTATTTCTGTTTATATGAATTAGCATGCCATGATCATGCATGTCATTATAACCTTTATGAATTATTTCTTCCAAACCCGAAATACATTACCTTCTTGAGTGACACAAGGAAAGAAGTTATTTTTTACCTTCACTTGCCACAGAACTGCCATTTAAAGAGTTAGGTCTTGGCACTGAGTTGAAATCGAAAGAGAGTCTATTAGATCTGCTGGGAGGAGGCCCAATGGCTAAACATGCCAACAACCTATTCTCTGAGTCATGCCAAGTCATACTCCTGGTGCAGGACAAATTATGAAAGTAGAACAGACAGACCCCCTTTGTATAATGTTGATATGTGAGGAGGAAAAAAGGGTTTTGTACCGGATGGTGGGCTGCAAAAGGACATGACAAGCATGGAAATGAGGTCAGGCTTGAGAGATCTTCAAATGGCAGATAGTTACCAAGCCAGATAAGAGGTCATGATTAAGGAGAAGCCCAAATGTAAAATCTAAATGGATGAAATTTTCACGGGCGTCAGGAATCCAGATGAGACAGGAAGAAGAGCATAGATGTGTGAGTCATCTCATCTAGATGCATTGGCAAAGTGAATGGACAATGACCCAGGATGAATAAGAGAAATAAATCATAAGCCATATCTAAGGACAGTCTGTACTTAAAAATCCTAATTCAAACAGAATTTGAAAGTAGGTCATGCACTCCAGGAAGCCTCCCACTCTCTATACAAGTATGACTGTTAATCCTAGGATATGGACTTAGGCAGAAGTGTAAGTACTGCAGAGATAAGGGCAGGCAGAACTCTGGCACTATTAGGGAATAACTGATTGCAATGGCCCCTTCAGGAAGAGCTATATTTCCCTGTGAGAAGGGGGGTACTCTAAGAGTTTTTAGAACAGAATATTAGCTTAAACATTTAAAACATTGTTCTTATTTCACCTAAAAATATTTTATTATTTTCAGGCTACTTAGAATATGATCACCCAGAAATCACTGTCACTATGAAAACAAAGGAAGAGAGTAATGTCATGCTAAATATGGCTAAAGAAATTATTAAGGTTTTCAGGTCAAAGGGAATTATTTATAAAATCGAAGGTACTGAAATTAATAAGGTAAGAGAAGATATTGTGAAAGCAAATATATTGACTTGATGTATAGTCATTCACATTCTTCAAGCCTACTTTTGACTCTTTCCATTTTGACCATTCCTAAGATATGAAAATCTCTCTTAAAATAAGTATCAAAATAAAAGCGTCCATCATAGACAATTTCCTTCCTGCAGCCCCAATGGTCAACTTCTTTTTGGATTTTTGTTACAATGAGGGAGAACCTTTTTCTCTTATTTGCTCCCAAACCAAGCATTTGATGAATCCATTCTTTATCCTACATTATAGTGGGAATTACACTATGTTCTTGAGAATTATCTGTAACCCTGAAATAATGTGTTCTATTTAAACCATAACTTACAAGAACATGCAATGGGATAAGGTTAGGAGGGACTACATTTCCTTTTTATAAGTTATATAAATGATACCATGATATGTAAAAAGATAGAAAGGGATGCTAACCTATTCTGGAAGTACAAACTTAACATCAAAGGTGGAAATAGTATTCAAAAGAATAATAAAGCTGTAAATAGATATACAAAACTTCTGAGCATAATAGTAGTGAACTGAATTGGGTAGTATTATATCAAATGTGTAATATACTTTGTTTAAGTAGGTTTTATCTCTCAAAATAGCTAGGTGACTCACATAGAAATGAAAAAAACCACCTGATAAAATTCAGCCCTCATTCAGAATGTTCAAAACAACCTTGGAAAACTAATAAGAGAAGGAATGGCTTTAAAGTCAGCAGTAAACAACTATGTTAGCAAAATATATAATGAGTGCCCTTCCAACTAGTGAATACTCTGCTGGAGGTCTTAGCCAGTCAACAAAGAAAGATTGAAAAGAGGAGAAAATTCCTAAGGAATTAATCTAAAAACAGTAGGACTAATAAAAGAATTTGATAAGGTATCCTGAAATAAAATCAATATACAACATTTTTCCCCAATAAAAAGTGGAGAAAGATATTCTGTTCACAATTGCAATTTAAAACTCTGAATTGTTAAGTAGAACCTAACAAAAGGTAGGTAACACTCATGTGGCAAGAACTGAAAAATTCTGCTGAATATGTGTGTTGCAAGGGGTTGACAAACATTTTCTATAAAAGGTAACAAATATTTTATATTATATGGGCCAAATGTCCCCTGCTACCATTATTAAATTGTGCCATTCAAGTACCTAGACAACATACAATTAAATAGACATGGTTATGTTCCAAAAAAATTTTTACAAAAGCAGGTATCAAGCTGGTGTTGGCCCACAGGTAATAGTTGCAACTTATGCCCTAGAGAATCAACTGTATAAATCTCAAAAACATAATATTGAGCAAAGGAAACCAAATAGAAACAAGGGTATTTTTTCATGTAGATAAAGCTATAAATCAGAAAAAGATAAGCTATGATAAGAGAAGAATCATGGTTATGTTTGGTTAGAAGTAATTATTAGAAGAGACCTTAAGAAAGGACCCTGTGGTAGCAAATGTCTTATTTCTTGTTTCTAGAAATATTTGTAAAAAAATGTTTAAAAAAATTTTTTTTAATTAAAAAAATTTTGTGGGGTGGGGGTTAATGTGAGGGTACAACCAAGTCAAAATATTTGATTTTGTTAAGCAGAGTCCCTCTTGTGGTTATGTCCCACACTCGAATGGTGTGCTAAACACCCACACCGTGTGCCCATTCAGTGGGAACATCCCCCACAACTTGACTTGAAATGAGTTTGTTTTCCTGGTGAGCATGCATTAAATTGCCTACTGGCTTCATGTTAGTACTGAGTACATTGGATAATTGCTTTTCCATTCTAGTGATACTTTACTAAGAAGAATGTGTTTCAACTCTATCCAAGATGTGAAGTCACTAAAGATGTTTACACTTTGTGAGCAATCTTTGAGGGAACGTTTATGATTTGTACACTTTTTCACTCCAATAAAAAGGTTTACTTTTAAAAATTAAATCTAAGACTTCAAAATAATGATCACCCACAGAGACAAGAAATGCTATAAGGCAGCAGTTCTCAACCTGTGGCTCACGGCCCCTTTGTAACAATGAAAAATACATCGCAGCATTAGGAAGGTTGAGAACCACTGCCGGGGAAAAGGCTTGGAGGTTTTCATAGTCTATAGCAAAAATCTCAGGCAATCAAGAATAGGGAACAGTACAAAAACACAGTTGTTTAACATGTTCTTCAAACAGCGGGTTGGTTCATCTTCTTTCTTAAATTTTGTGGTTTTAGTTAATCATGGCCAAAAAAAGACAAGCGCTTGATTTTCAACCTTTTATCAAGCCTCTTACTGTTGAAGAAGCTCTATATCATATTCCTTGGCTAGATAAAGATCCAGACCATATAGACTTCATTCAGGTAGTATTTTTATTTCCTAGTAACTAACAGTCATTTTTAAAATAAGAATTTAAATGTGATACTATCTAGTTTAAAATTTTCTAAATGTTCCTTATTGCCTACAGGATAAAATATGAGAAACCCTTGTAAATAATAGGAGAAACCCTTCCGCAGTCTGTCTTTTGCATAACTCTCGACCTTCATCTTCTGTTTCCCGTTTGCCACATACTCCCTATGCTGTATTTGTACTGAACTATTTATGATGTCACATATGCTTTACACTGTTTTCTAATTCCTTCGTCTCTGTGTGCTATATACTTTTCTTGAAATGCTCTTTCTTTTAATCTTATTTTTAAACTTTTTCTGCTTCTTACTCCTCTGGAAACATCTCCACCAGAGGCACTCAGAAAAGTGGGCATTGCAATCAACTGCCCTTGACAATCACCTTGTGGTCCATCCTGAGTTGGAGGACCAATGTTGCCACCATTGCATCCAGTATATGACATCTTCAGTATTGTGTTAGGTATATCCTATTATAATTATAAGTACATCTCTCTCTCTCTTTCCTATTGTAATTTTTAGCTTGTCCATCTTTTCATACCGATCCCCTAGAATTTGCACAATGCACAGTAGGTGCTCACTAAGTGTGGAATAAACAAATAAGTGAATCTAAATCTAACTTGTTCTAACAATATTCTTTTTCTGTATCTATTTTTTTACCAAAAGAATAAATATATTTTCACCTGCTTAAGATATTTTGAATAAATGAACTCTTTATTTATTTTATCAATTATTTAGACTAGAGCATGAGGCTATATAAGATATTTATGTTCCATTAGCCTACATCTCCTGTCATTACTTTTCATCCAGATGAAATATTTTCATCTTCTTATTACATTCATATTCCTAGATTATTTCTCTTCTAATCCATATATAAATACTCTACCTAAAATCACATGTATCCATGAATATAGATATCCATCTTCCTTTCTTTGCAGTCTGTAATTCCTATTTTCTCTTACAATTTTATTACTAACATGATATCTCAGATCATATCGAATGAAATTTACTTTAAAAATGTAAAACTCTTTTCAAAATGTAAACTTTAATGCTACCTTCCACTATTAAAATATTATTTATAGCTTATGTATTTGGTGGTATTTTTTAGGAAAGAGCCAGGGTTGTAACATATGATTGTGGAAATGATATATTTAAAGAAGGTGATGAGCCCAAAGGAATTTATATAATTATTTCAGGCATGGTGAAGGTAAGACAGAGTTATTAATAAATGCACTTATGAACATTAACTTTTAAAAACTTTATAAAGCTGAAAAATGATAGCTTTTAAAAACTGTATAGTTCCTTTTTTTTTTATGACAGCACCTACCAACTAAATGACAATTTCCATGTCCAAACAATGGAAAACATTACCATTACCAAACATTACCTTTTAAGCCATACTTTCTTATAGATAACAAGAAACCACCAAAAGAATCACCTTTTAATATGAAAAATTGCAAATTGTTATTCACCTTATGTTTATCTTAGTTGCATATTTTGCCATTCTACAATGGGTGTAGTTGGCTGAGTAGAAGGAATCAGAAAGATCGAAGTATATAAAAATTCTTTGTGTCTAAATCATTGCTAATTTAATAAATTTCTTGAAAAGGAATGAGCAATAAGCATTCTCAGGGTGATACGTATAAATTAAAGTTGTCTAAAGCAAGGTGCAAAGACTCAGTAACACAAGTTAACTGGCATGTGTATTTTTCTCCTTCTATGTTTCTGAACAGCTTACACGATCAAAGCCAGGTTTCGGGACTGAGCAAGTACCTGAGTCAGAGGAGAAAGATTATTCAATAATTTACACAGAGTATGTACTCAATGGAGAAATAATAGGAGAGATAAACTGCTTAACTAATGAACCTATGAAATATTCTGCCCTCTGCAAAACTGTAGTGGAGGTCAGTATACACTACCTATGAGTTACTATTGTATCCTGTTAAGTATTTAATATCAAATTTGTATTTAGTACAAAGGAACAAAACTTGTTATAGAATTATGCTCACCTAGTGTACTGTCCTGGCAGAATGGGATGTGAAAGTTAACCTACCATAATAAAAGGGGGATTTAACCAGAAAAACTGGTTACATGAGCTCTTTCACAGACAAACTGGGAAAGATATGTTAACTATAAATACCACAATTTGAAGTATGAGGGACAGAAAAATATCAGAGCTGGAACATATCAATAGAAAGTTGAACAAAATGCATGGGTTTTCCTGGACAACACTGAGGACGTAATCTTCAAAGTATCAGCAATTCCCAGTGGTGTACATTGAATCCAAAAATAATAATGGCAGCAAACAGTTGAACCCCATAAATATGTAAAAAAACCATAAGTTGATAATGAAACGAAATTTTGTTTATTTCCAGTAAGGTAGCTAGGATATCATTTTATTATTCTGAAAACAGGTTTTTTTGGGGAAAAAATTAAACATTTGTCTTGTCTTTCCTATATGAACCCTTTTAAAGTAACAACAACAAAAACAAAAAAGATTTTGAAAAATTCTTCTGTAGAGAAGAATTCCAGCTAACAAATGCAAAAATAGAGAATCAGAAAATCACCATTTTTTTCACCTCTAGTAAAATAATGTATTTAGGCAAGAACTACCAACTGATGCCAAAACCACTAAGTGGAATGCTAGTAGGATACTTTATAATGAAGGGAATACCACCCAAGACACTGATCAACGTTAGCATCACTAAAAGTGGGACAACCAGGCACAATGTTTACCTCATGATATGTTGGAGCACATGTATTAGCATCACCCAGGAAGCTCCAAAAGCTCCCAGGTTGAACCAGTTTATAGAAAATACAGTAAGAGGCTCCGCACCTGTAGCTCAAGCGGCTAGGCGCACCAGCCACATACACAGAGCTGGCATGTTCAAATCCAGCCTGGGCCTGCCAAACAACAATGACAACTACAATCACAAAATAGACAAATGTTGTGGAGGGCACCTTTAGTCCCAGCTACTTGGGAGACTAAGGTAAGAGAATCACTTAAGCCCAAGAGTTTGAGGTTGTTGTGAGCTGGGACACCACAGCACTCTACCGAGGGCAACATAGTAAGACTGTGTCTCAAAAAAAAAAAATATATATATATATATATATACAGTAAGAAGAGAAAAAAATTAATTGAAACCAGTAAAGAATAATTTGCAAAATTTAGAATGTGGGTGATTCTAAGGAACAAATAATATGAATTCTTTAATAAATCATTACCATAAAAAGAGTGTGGAAGGAGAAGAGAACCAAGCAAAGGAAAATTATTTAAAATGGACTTGAGAGACACAGTAACCAAATATAATTGTTCTACTTGAACAAACCAGAGATCCATTTGGGACAATTTAGGAAATTTTAACATACAGACTATTAGGTGATATTTTAATTTGTATTAGATAATTACATGTTATGTCTTTAAAATGTCTCTATAATTCAGTGATGTATATTAAAATATTTTAAAGTTCAATTATATAATACCTAATATTTGCATAAAAATACTCTAGATTTCTGCTTCAGGAAGCCTCTAAATATTCAGTAATTTATATGCCTTTAAGCCACATTGTGGAGAATTCCTTTTTTAAAAAATTTAATTCTTTACTAAATCATAACTGTATGCATTTATGGGGTACAATGTAATGATTTGATATACAATGTGGAATGCTTAAATCAAATTGATTAACATAACTGTCACCTCACTTTTTATAAATTGAAGAGCTTTCAAGTATGGCACATAAATATTAATTATTAAAATTTATTCATGTTCATTGTTGCCCTTGACAAATATGTAGTGTCCATCCTTTTCTTTCCTTATATTTTCTGGTTTAAATCTAATTATATCTACAAATAAGATTGCAACCCCTGATTTTTTCTGATCTCCATTGCCTATATTATAGATGTTCATCTTCACCTTGAGTCTTTTTTTATCCTTTGAGGTAAGAAGAGTCTCTTGTAGGCAACAGATACCTGGCCTGAGTTTTTGTATATAGTCAGCCAACCTGTGCCTCTTTTTTTTTTTTTTTTTTTTTTTTTAATTGGGGATTCATTGAGGGTACAAAGAACCAGGTTACATTGATTGCTTTTGTTAGATAAGGACCCTCCTACAGTTGTGTCCCCAAAAGGTGTACTACACCCCTTGAACTCCCTCCCCCTCCCTCCTTCCCTTTCTTAAGGGATGTTTTGGCCATCTTGTTTTTCAAAGATCCAGTGTGTATTTTTCATCCTTTCACCATTGTAGAAGTTAATTTCTGTTTGATAAATGCTGAGTGAGTTTACTTTGTGGTAGACCTTTGTTCTGGTCATTATGGAAAGTGGGTCTGAGTATTTCCTGCAGAGCTGGTTTAGTTATGGCAAATTTCCTCAACATGTGGATGTCAGTAAAACATTTGATTTCTCTATCACAAACAAATTCAATTTAGATGAATTCAAGATCCTGGGCTGAAAGTTGTTTTGTTTTAGAAAGTTGGGCATCTTCTTCTGGATTGAAAAGTTTTAGCTGACAGATCTGCAGTCATCCTAACATTTTTCCCTTTGTGGGAAATGCTTTTCTTTGGTCTAGATGCTTGCAGGGTTTTCTTTTTCATATTAACTGTGGCAAAGTTAATTACAATGTGTCTAGGAGATGCTTTATTTGAATTGAGTCATGCTAGGATTCTGAAACTATCTACTATCTGAATGTCTGTATCTCTTACACTGCTTGGGAAATTCTTCTACATAATATCTTGGAGCAAAGGATCTGTGCTTTTAGGACCATCATCTCCTTCAGGAATCCCTAAAGTTTGGAAAATTCCATCAGATGTTTGATCTTTTGGAATGATCCCACACCCCTCTCAGGGAATGTTCTATTCCTGTTTTCCATTTTTTCTGCCTATTTGAATGCTTGGGATCGTTCAAATGCCTTGTCTTCAATTTCTAAGATCCTTTCTTCTACCTGCTCAACTCTATTGCTGAGGGACTCTACTATATTTTGAAACTACTCAAATAACTTTTTCACTTCCTTGAGGTCTGCTATATCATTTTTCATTATGTCCATATCCTTGGTGACTTTATCCTTGAATTCATTAATTTCATGAGACAGCTTTTGGACTACTCTTTGGATTTCTATTTCCATCTTTTTCTCTATTCTATTAATCTTATTTGGTATCCATATTCTGAATTCTATTCCTGACAATTCAGCTATTTGTCTATGTATGGCATCTTCTGTTGTATCTTTTCATTCTTTTTTTTTTTTTTTTTTTTTTTGCAGTTTTTTTGGCCAGGGCCAGGTTTGAACTCACCAACTCCGGTATATGGGGCCGGCGCACTACTCCTTGAGCCACAGGCACCACCCACTTCTTTGTCATTCTTTGAGGGCATCTGTGAAAACTCTGTAACTAACATTATACCTAGGGGTGATAAACTAAAATCCTAAGATTTGGAGCAAGGAAAAGATGCTTGCCTTATACTCCCATTCAGTATTACAGTGGAATTCCTAATTAGTGTGATAAGGCAAGATAAAAGAAATCAACTGGCATAAAAATTACAAAGAAAGCACTAAAATTATACCTGCATGTGACATATCTGCATTTTCTTAATGCTCAAGAATCTACCAAAAATAGAATTTATAATGAACTTAGCAAAGTGGCAAGATACAAGTCCAAATTCTAAAAGTTAATTGTACTTTTATATACTAGTAACAAAAAGTTGAAAATGAAAATTTAAAGAAATTATAACAAATATAAAAACACAAAATGGAAAGGCATAAAGTTAATGAGAGACATACAATGCCATTACAATGAAAACTATAAAATATTTTCTAGAGGACTTAAGGAAAATTTAAATAAATAGAGAAGTTCACCTTCTTTGCAGAATGGAAGCCATATATTATTAAGATGTCCATTTGTCCCAAATTGATCCATAGGTTTAATGCAATTTCTATCAAAATTTTAGAAGACTCTTTCTTTTGTAAACATTTACAAATTGCTTGTAAAACTTAAATGGAAATGTAGAGAACCTATAATACACAACCGAAATTTGATAAAGAATTATGTTAGATCATTTGTGCTATTTGATTTAAAAACATGTATCCATTGTAATTACAGTGTTTAGTGTAGCTTTAGTGTATGACATATAAATCAATGGAAGAAGAAATGAAATACAGAAATAGATCCACTCTTACATAGTCAATTGATTTTTGATAAAGGCTACAATTATTTCAATAAAAATATGATAATATTTTCAACAAATGACCTGGAAACACTGAATATTCATTTGGAAGCAATGAACCTTGATCCCCATAAATCTGTAAAAAATTAATTTGAAATTATCATTAACCTAAACATAAAAGATAGATATAAATTCTAAAAAAAATTTAGGTGACCTTGAGATATGCAAAGATTTCTATGCGAGTGTTAAAAAAATGTACTAACCATCAAAGGAAATATTGATGTCACCAAAATTATAATTGTCTGCTTTTTAGAAGACACCATGAAAAATTTGAAAAAGGAAAGCAAGGCTGGGGGAGTTTTTCAAAATACCTTTATCCAACAAATGACTTGATAAAGGAATCTATAAAATCTCAAAAACAGGAAACAAACATTTGAAATAAAAATTGAGAAAAAAATTTGGACAGACACTTCACAAAGAACATATAAATGATTAATAAGTATGTGAAAATGTTCAAAATCATTAGGTCATAAAAATGCAAATTAAACCCACAATGATATGTCTTACTACATATCTACTACATTGCTTAAAAATAAAAATACTGAATACTAAGTAGTGGCAATGATTTAGGGCAATTGAAATTCTCATACATGGCTGATGAGAGTGTGAAACATCAGAACCACTTCTGATAATAGTTTCACGGTTTCTTCCAAGGTTAAATACACATTTACTAGACTACCCAGTAATCACATACAAACACTTACCTCCCCCCAAAAAAGCCAATGTACAGAAAACCCGTGAATAAGTGAATATTCATAGCAGCTTTCTTCTTAGTAAGCAATATTCTGTTAATTCTAAACATAAGCATTTTTATTATAGTCTAAAAAGTTTACGCCTCTCAATATACTTTTAGAAGCACATCTTTATTTTAAAAGGTAAAATTTTTTTTTATTGTTAAATCATAGCTGTGTACATTAGTGCAATCAAGGGGTACAATGTGCTGGTTTCATATACAATCTGAAATATTCTCATCAAACTGTTCAACGTAACCTTTATGGCATTTTCTTAGTTATTGTATGTAGACATTTGTATTCTGCATTTAGTAGGTTTCACCTGTACCCATTTTAAGAGGCACCGTAGGTGTGGCCCCACCCATTACTCCACCTTAACCCTAACATTCCCCCTTCCTTCCCCTCCTTTGACTCTTTCCCCATATACTTGTGCTATAGTTGGGTTATAGCCTTCCTATAAAAGCTATAAATTAGCTTCATAGTAGGGCTGAGTACATTGGATACTTTTTCTTCCATTCTTGAGATACCTTACTAAGAAAAATACATTCCAGCCCCATCCATGTAAACATGAAAGGGGTAAAGTCTCCATCTTTCTTTCAGGCTGCATAATATTCCATGGTAGACATGTACCACAATATACTAGTTCATTTATGGGTTGATAAGCACTTGGGCTTCTTCCATGACTTAGCAATTATGAATTGGGCTGCAATAAACATTCTGGTACAGATGTCTTTGTTATGTTGTGATTTTTGGCCTTCTGAGTATATAACTAGTAAAGGAATTATAGGATCGAATGGCATGTCTATTATTAGATCTCTAAGTATTCTCCAAAAATCCTTCCAAAAGAAACATATTAGTGGCATTCCAACCAGCAGTGTAGAAGTGTGCCCTTTTCTCCACATCCACGCCAACATCTCAGGCTTAGGGATTTTGTTATGTGGGCTATTCTTACTGGGGTTAGGTGACATCTCAAAGTAGTTTTGATTTGCATTTCTCTGATGATTAAGGATGATGAGCTTTTTTTCATGTGTTTGTAGATCATGCTTCTGTCTTCTTTAGAGAATTTTCACTTCAACTCCTTTGCCCACCCTGAGGTGGGATCACTTGTTCTTTTCTTGCTAATATGTTTGAGTTCTCTGTGGATTCTGGTTATTAAACCTTTATTGGATGAATAACATGCATATATCTTCTCCCATTCTGAGAACTGTCTGCTTGCTTTACTTACTATGTTCTTGGCTGTGCAGAAGCTTTTTAGTTTGATAAGGTCCCAGTAATGTATTTTTGATACTGTTTCAGTTGCCTGGGGAGTACTCCTTATAAAATATTCACCCAGGCCGATGCCTTCAAGAGTTTTCCCTGCACTTTCTTCAAGTATTTTTATAATTTCATGTCTTAAGTTTAAATCTTTTATCCAGTGAGAGTCTACCTTAGTTAATGGCGAAAGGTGTGGGTCCAGTTTCAGTCTTCCATAGGTTACCAGCCAGTTCACACAGCACCATTTGTTAAATAGGGAATCTTTTCCCCACTGAATGTTTTTGATTGGCTTGTCAAAGATCAAATAACAGTAAGTAGCTGGATCCATCTCTTGGTTCTATATTCTGTTCCAGACATCTACTTCTCACTGGCCCCATATACTGGAGGTGCGGGTTCAAACCAAGCCCTGGCCAAACCAAAAACTGCAAAAAAAAAAAAAAAAGTAACAGACATCTACGTCTGTGTTTTTGTGCCAGTACCATGCAGTTTTGATCACTATCAATTTATAGTACAGTCTTGGGTCTGGTAGCGTGATTCCTCCTGCTTTGTTTTTATTTCTGAGTAATGCTTTGGCTATTCAAGGTTTTTTCTGATTCAATATAAAACAAAGTATTATTTTTTCAAGGTATTTAAAGTATGACAATGGAGTTTTAATAGGAATTGCATTAAAATTATATATTGTTTTGGGTAGTATAGACATTTTAACAATGTTGATTTTTCCCAGCCATGAGCATGGTATGTTTTTCCATTTGTTAACATCTTCAGCTATTTCTTTTCTTAAAGTTTCATAGTTCTCTTTATACAGATCTTTCACGTTCTTTGTTAGATTAACTCCCAAATATTTCATCTTCTTTGGCACTACTGTGAAAGGAATAGAGTCCTTGACTGCTTTTCCACCTTGGCTATTGTTGGTGTATATAAAGGCTACAGATTTATGGATGTTGATTTTGTAGCCTAAGCCATTGCTGTATTCCTTGATCACTTCTAAGAGTTTTGTAGTAGAATCCCTAGTGTATTCCAGATATACAATCATATCATCTGTGAAGCGTGAAAGTTTGATCTCTTCTGACCCTATATGGATACCCTTGATCGCCTTTTCTTCCCTAATTGCAATGGCTAAAACTTCCATTACAATGTTGAAGAGCAATGGAGACAATAGGCAACCTTGCCTGGTTCCTGATCTAAGTGAAAATGATTTCAATTTAACTCCATTCAATATGATATTGGTTGTGGGTTTGCTGTAGATGGCCTCTTTAGTTTAACAAATGTCCCTTCTATACCAATTTTCTTAAGTGTTCTGATCATGAAGGGATGCTGGATATTATCAAAAGCTTTTTATGCATCAATTGAAAGAATCATATGGTCCTTATTTTTAAGTTTGTTTATGTGCTGAATTACATTTATACATTTACGTATATTGAACCAGCCTTGAGACCTTGGGATAAACCCGACTTGGTCAGGGTTTATAATGTTTTTGATGTGTTGTTGGATTCTGTTTGTTAGGATCTTATTGAGTATTTTAGCATCTATATTCATTAGTGATATTGGTCTATAATTTTCTTTTCTTGTTTGGTCTTTCCTTGGTTTGGGGATCAATGTGATGTTTACTTTGTAGAATGTGTTGAGTAATATTCCTTCTTTTTCTATATTTTGGAAGAGGTTTAGTAATATAGATACTAGTTCTTCTTTAAAAGTTTGGTAGAATTCTGACGTAAAACCATTTGGTCCTGGGCTTTTCTTTTTAGGGAGATTTTGTATAATTGATGCTATTTCAGTACTTGATATAGGCCTGTTCAACATTTCCACTTCGTTCTGGCTAAGTCTTGGTAGGTGGTGTACTTCCAAATATTGATCAATTTTTGTCAGATTTTCATATTTCTGAGAGTAAAGTTTCTTGTAATATTCGTTAAGGATTTTTTGAATTACTGAGGAGTCCATTGTTATTTCATCTTTACCATTTCTGATGATGAAATTAGAGATGTTGCTCTTTTTTTTTTCCTGGTTAGGTTGGCCAACGGTTTATCTATTTTATTGATCTTTTTTAAAAAAACCAACTTTTGGATTTATTGATCTGTTGTATAATTCTTTTGTTTTCAATTTCATTTAATTCTTCTCTGATTTTGGTTATTTCTTTTTTTTCTGCTGGGTTTGTGGTTGGAATGTTCTTCCTTCTCCAGTTGCTTGAGATGTCCCATTAAGTTATTAACTTCCTCTCTTTCCATTTTCTTGAGGAAGGCTTGCAGTGCTGTAAATTTCCCTCTTAGGACTGCCTTTGCAGTATCCCAGAGGTTCTGATAATTTATGTCTTCATTTTTGTTTTGTTCCAAAAATTAGGTGATTTCCTTCTTAATCTCATCTATAATCCATCTATCCTTCAGCACAAGGTTATTTAGCTTCCATATTTTTGTATGGGTATGCAGATTCCTGTTGTTATTGAGTTTAACTTTTATTCCATGATTGTCTGAGAAGATGCAAGGAATAATTTCTATTTTTTTAGATTTGCTGAGGTTGGATTTGTGGTCAATTTTGGAGTATGTTCTGTGGGCTGATGAGAAGAATGTATTCAGTTTTGTTGGGATGAAATGTTTCATAGATGTCTGTTAAGTCTAGATGTTGAATGGTTAAGTTTAAACATAAAATTTCTTTGCTTAGCTTCTTTTTGGAGCATCTATCCAGTACTGCCATAGGGGTGTTAATATCTCCAACTACTATGGAGCTGGAGGAAATCAAGTTGCTCATGTCTGTTAGAGTTTTTCTTATAAATTGAGGTGCAGGTCGGATTAAAGATGGCAGCTGAGTAACAGCTTCCCTGTAACTGGGCCTGGCGAATCTGGGGAGACAAGACTCCAGACATCTCTGGCCGGTGGGACCTGCCTACAATCATCCCTTTGAGGACACAGAGAGCCAGCAAGG